>CAXITT010000264.1:970658-998492 GCA_964033795.1 Lymnaea stagnalis
CCCTTTCCCCCCCCCCCAAACCTTTTCCTCCTCTCTTCTCAAAGGACATTCACAGAGGTAGGGAGAGGCCTGATAGGATCACGAGAAAAGCAATTATAATATTCTTTTTTTTTTTTGTTCCCAGTTACACGAATAGTTTGTAACTATGCTTTCTTTAATTTAAAAAAAGAAAGAAGTATTTTTAATCCCGTTAATAAAAAAAAAAACTTTTCACTAATTGAAGTCAGTTATCTTTTACTATCCACCTTGCACTACTCGTCTTTTTGCCTTCTATTTAAAAAAAAACAACATCTCATTTTTACTACTGTTCTCACTCTTACATTTGTAATTAACGAATTCCTTTTATTTATATCTTAGAAATATTTTCTTAACAAAGACTGTAAAGTTAAGTCATGGGTCAAATTATGTTCTTTCTGTAATGAAAAATTTCTTAGGTCATGTTTTCATATTTTAAATATTCCTTTTTTATGAAAATAAGTATATATTTTGTTTCTTTTTTAAATATTGTTTGTATCCATATCTTAACCACATCCATTTGATAATATGATGATGTCCCTTGTTCAGTGGTAGTGCATTTGTACTCGCCATGAGAAGGCGGCCGATGTGTTCACCAACAACATTCAATTTTATAAAACTCAAAATCTTTTTTTTTTTTTTCAAGAAATGTTCAAACTGAACTCGACAATTTTCACGAAAAATGTTTTTGATTAGAAAATGTATTTGACATCAATGTTTTTTCGCCGGGCAACGGTAGCAACAACTTGGTTAGAAAACAGCCGCAGATTTTCATTGGTCGTTATTACAGCAACAGTTGGGCGTGGATAAGAGCCACACATTTTCATTGGCCCCCATTAACAACGTCCTGCATTACCAATGTGCTAGAAATCCCACATGTTATTGTACAGTGAATTTTAGGCGATGTAGGTAAAGTTCAGGTCGTGAGAACTCACCACTCCTGAGTGTTGGGCGGTCGTAAGGGGGAATATAATTGAACATGGTGTGTGCAGCGGTCCCCAAAAATTTTGGGTTGATGGCCCCCTATGATCATGATATGGAAGCCTCATTGTGTTTGATTAACCATGAGTTTAAATTTTAACAAGCTTTAAGTGAAAGGCGAGTCTGATTTCAATCAAATTATTCAACCCGAGAATTAATGTTTGACTAGCAAATCTCGCAAGAAGTTGGGTCAATGATGTATCAAATAAAGTGATCTATCAAATAAAGTGATCGATCAAATAAAGTGATCTATCAAATAATGTGATGTATCAAATAATGTGATCTATCAAATAATGTGATCTATCAAATAATGTGATCTATCAAATAATGTGATCTATCAAATAATGTGATGTATCAAAGAGAGTGATGCATCAAATTACTAGATTTTCTAACTGAATGTACGGATTAAGTTGTTCTATTTAAACACCTAAGGCGCGATCAAAGCGTTCTCTTTTTTCTATTTTAAGTTGTTGTTTTTTTTTTTAATCCAAATTGTTTGTCATGTTTCCTTTAAATCTTGTCATTAAATGCAAATGAAGTGTGTGTCCTGTGGACTCAAAGTTGTACTTAAAAATGCCATTAGCTTTACACGTGACGGGTCAAGGACCATCAGGTTATCGTTCCCCGCTTCTTTGGTTGGTGTATTTTTTAAAGAAAACAAAAAACAAAACAATAATCATTTTGAATTGTTCCTTTTAAATATTTGTGAACGCCTGTTTCATTTCAAACGACTGTCACGTGACAACACTTTGAATGGAGAGTTTGTTATACAAAAAAAACATACGGGTGTCGTTTAAATTATGGAACGTGTTTGATAACCAAGACTTAAGATCATGAAACAATTAAAATGATGACTGAGAACAACGATACAATTTTTTTTTTTTTTAAAAAGGACTTTGAACAACTAAGCAAATGAAACAAGACGGTGTCTGAGAAATCCGCTCTCTGCCTATGACGTCACTTGCTATATTTAGACGTGATACGTTTTCGTTTCGCTTGCGTTAGTGACTATCATGATTGGCACGCCGTAAAAGTGGACTTTCCATTCGTTTTGTGTATACATCAAAGAAGGGGGTGGGGCAACACTGTGACAGTGTTTCTTTCAGACATCTGGGGGGGGGAAAGGGGGCCGGGGGCAAGTACCACCCCCAACCCCCGGGGAAAGTTAAGTGCGCCCCACTCCCGGAGAAAAATGTAAAACAATAAAACGAAAATATATTTTATTAAATAATGACCGAATTTTCTTGTTTATAACATTTTAAAAAAAACAATAGTAACTGGTGCCTTGAACCGATTACAATTAGTGAGATCAATGAAATATCGCTATAGTCGATACTTCTGATGATCCGTATATTCATGGCTAATCTTTTTAGAGGCTTACAGTATTCGATTATAAATATCGTATTGTTCCAAAAATTAGGGGCTCTCGATAACAAGCCGAAGTCTAACTCTTCGTTGATCGCACAACATTGTATTTTAATAATTTTGCTTTTTCTTTTTTTTTTTTTTTTCTTTTTTTTTTTTCAACTTTGCAAGTTTAAATACTTTAGAAGCATTTTTGTAAACTACTTAAATGTCAATTTAAAGGTCATTTTTTTTAATACAGCTCTAGCTAAGTATTAAACATATGCAATCTATTTTCAAATTATGTTTCATCATCCAAACACGACTCTTGATGTAAGTATGTGTGTTAAATTATCAATTGTGCGATAACATCATGCTTTGAAACATTAGTTTATTTGAATTTTTAATTTTTTGGCACTCGCTCCATTAATGTTGAGCTAGATAAATGAAAATGAAAAAAAATAAAATGCTAATTTAACGAGCGTCTATCAGTAAATAGTGCACGTTTCACCAATTATTATTANGTAGCACTTCCTAGAAGGAATCCTCACACCGTCGTTCACTCCGTCGCTCCGTCTCTCCACCACATGACCTCAGCAACACACGCACAACTCGACTCGTCCACCCGTAATGAAAGACTTCAACAGCGCACAGCACACCGAGACGCAGGGTGTACGGGCGTCGTGAGTGAAGGAACGTGCACCGCCATCCAATTTTTTTTTTTTATTACATTTTTTGTACCATTTTTTTTTCTTTCCTTTTTAAACATCTTATTTCTAAATCGTGCATTTAAAAATAAATTTGATGGATTTTGGTAAATCAATGTTTTTAACTATTTCGAAGAGGTAATTTGTCATAGATCTGAAGAAAGTTTGACTCGTTTGATATCCCAAATCAACGTTTCTATAAAACTGTATTTTTTGTTCCACTTTCATTTTGCTCTGGTCAAGCGGGGAAATATTTTGACACTATTAATTAAACGTAATTTTTTTTTTTCTTTCGTTGCGTTGAACGTGTAATTTAAATGATGTTAGTCCTTGTTAGCAGTGCCTTTTGGGGAATGAAAATCTTTTTTTTTTGTTTTTTTTAAATTATTATTCATTGAGTAATCAAGCAGTGAAAACCAAAAATAGATTTAAGAACAGATTAAGTCAAATTACTATTTAGTAATATCAAAAAAAAATATTTCTACTACATAACTAGGTCAAGCAGAGCCGTGGCTTGATTTTTTTCGAGGCCCCTGGCACTCTGGGGTTTTGACCTTCCCTCATCTTATATGCAAATCTGCTAATTAAAAAAAAGTTTTCCACATCACAACTTTAAGCCCCTTAAATATCCGAGGAGCCCCCTGCAGTCGCAGGAGTTACGGGACTCCTCCACCTCGAAAACGCAGACTGTTCAGGACAGATGCGAAACAAATAATTAATTCAGGAAAACATAGATGGTGAGGATAATTTTTAAAATAAAGTTTAACAGCTATGCAACTCAAAATTTGCAACAAACACTATGCAACAAGCACTATGCTACATATTTGTGTGCTGCAAAGAAGCACTGTACTGTTACATCAAGGAACTAAATTATGTGCATGGGGCATGTAAATATAAGCCTTTTAGATAACAGGTTCCCAATTATTTTTAATCCGACCCCATTTGATAGATTATGTAAAGTGATTCGTGACCGCGACACGTTCAAAAAGAAATTAATTAAAAGAGTAATATTAGTTTGACGTGGGAGACTGGTGTCATTTAGTCAAACGAAATTAAGACACCGATTATCATCATTGTTTTATTTTTTAGTTACTGATTCAGTGGGTTACCCCTGAGACCCCACAGTTTTTACCTCCTTATTTGGGGGTCATGACCCATGGATGTGCAATCCTCTCCACAGGCCGCATGTATCAACACAGGCTAGGGAGGTTTTTTTTTCTTATCGGCAACTAAACTTTCCAATTACATACCATCAGGGACGTAATAAAAGGGTGGGGGGTGGTGGGGGATGGTGGTCCGCCCAGGGCAGCACTTATTTTGGTGCGTCATTTTCGAACCGCTCCATACATTTCATGTAGATTTTTTTTAATTAATGTTGAGTCTGTGTATATTATGGGTTTCGTTAATTTGGGGCGGTAAAAATCGAGTACCGCCCCCGCCGTTGAAATTCTAGCACTTCACTGCATACCGTGCACTCCACTGGGAGAAGATTGGCTGATAGGTTTACTGAACATCTAAGGGATATTGAGCAATGTAAACCTTCCCCGGTCTCTTCTCATTTCAACCAAAAAGAACATAAAGGTGCATTGGATGTAACCATTACGGCATTGATTTCATGCAGTAACACACCAGATAGGGTTAAAATGGAAAATAAATTTATTCAGCTGTTTGGCACCATATCTCCATATGGTATTAATCAAATAATATCCTACTGATGTTTCTCCGTTTCCCTATATTTCATCTTTTTTCTTATTGCTGTTTGTTGGTGTATCCCTGGATATTCTGGTCCATTATTATTGTGGACTTTATTTTTCACAGTGTCAATATTTATATTCTCTCGCTTCCTGTTTTCCCACTTCCGGAGAGACGAATGAATACTGCTTGAGTTTTCTACTGTGTTCTTTTCTTTGTTATATTTTCATTTCTATTGTTGGCTGAGGAAGGCTTTATGCCGAAACGTCCTTGTTTTTTGTCCTGTTACCTTATTTCAAGCTTCCACATACCTCGTTTCACTATTTCATTCATTTACTCCACTGCCTATCGTGCAAGTCACTGCCTACCGTGCACTCCGCTTTCTACCTTGCACTCCAATGCCTACCGTGCGAGTCACTGCCTACCGTGCACTCCACTGCCTACCTTGCACTCTACTGCCTACCGTGCAAGCGACTTCCTACCATACACTCCACTGCCTACTGTGCACTCCACTGCCTACCGTGCACTCCGCTTCCTACCTTGCACTCTACTGCCTATCCGTGCGAGCCACTTCCTACCGTGCAATCCACTGCCTATCGTGCGAGCCACTGCCTACCGTGCACTCCACTGCCTATCGTGCGAGCCACTGCCTACCGTGCACTCCGCTGCCTACCGTGCACTCCACTGCCTACAGTGCGAGCCACTTCCTACCGTGCACTCAGCTGCCTACCGTGCAAGCCACTTCCTACCGTGCACTCCACTGCCTACCTTTCACTCCACTGCCTACCGTGCACTCCACTGTCTACCGTGCACTCCACTGCCTACCGTGCACTCCGCTTCCTACCGTGCGAGCTACATCCTAACATGCACTCTACTGCCTACCGTGCGAGTCACTGCCTACCGTGCACTCCGCTGCCTACCGTGCAGCCACATCATACCTTGCACTCCACTGCCTACCTTGAACTCCACTGCCTACCTTGCACTCCACTGCCTACCTTGCACTCCACTGCCTACCTTGCACTCCACTGCCTACCTTGCACTCCATTTTAAACCCATCATAAAGTTTTAACGTTTTTTTTTTTGTTTTTTTTTTTGTTAAAAATGAACCCAAAGTTCCTTTCCCCAATACTTCAGACTAAATGTTACAAATCTAAGATCTAAATTTACAAGTCTAAGATTTAATTGTTACAAGTCTAAGATCTAAATGTTACAAGTCTAAGATCTAAATGTTACAAGTCAAAGATCTAAATGTTAAAGTCTAAGATCAAATCAAAACCGAAGCCAGCACTTTCCTAGAAATCACTTCTGCGCCTTAAACTTAATGCTCGTTTTTGAAGTAAATGTTCGACCGTTTGAAGAGATTTTAAAACAGTACATAAAATCCCCCGTATATTTTTTTACGATCAGGAGTAATGTGTGAGAGTGAGAGAGAGAGAGAGAGAGAAAGAGAGAGAGAGAAAGAGAGAGAGAGAGAGAGAAAGAGAGAGAGAGAGATGTTATTGGATTTGTTTGATAATCAAATTAACTGGTTTGCAATTTGCGGGGGAAAACGAATTCAATATTTTTAAGCAGTCATACCAACTTAACCCTAATCCTAACTCAGACCCTAACCCTTACCCTAAACCTAACCTTAACTCTAACCCCTAAACCTAAACCTTAACCCTGAACCTGACCCTAAACCTAACTCTAAACCTGAGCCTAAAACTAAGCCTAACTCTGATTGAATATTCAAATACATGCCACCTTGTGACAATTCAAGGGAAACTAATTCTTCCTTGAAAGTCTCTATGGCGACCAAAGCAAACTGTTGATCTATAATTTTCACTTGAGGCGGGAGGGACCATGCACATCATGGTAAACAACCGATTGGGGGGGACTCAAGTCACATGTTTGTTGTCCATCAATCACGTGACGTTCTGGATTATCTCATAACAAAACACATTACTCCTGATCGCAAAAATATACATGCTGAGTTTTATGCACTGTTTTAAAATCTCTTCAAACGGGCCAACATTTAGTTTAAAAAACTAACATTAAGTTTAAGACGCAGAAGTAATTTCTAGGAAAGTGCTGGCATCGGTTTTGATTTAAAACCAAAAAGACTCGAAATGCGTGTCATCTTTCGCCCCAGTTCCTAATAGGCCGCGAACAAGTCGCGAATTGTCTTTATACGGCTGGCCACTATATGGATGACCCCTATATGGATGGCCCTTCTATAGAAGGCACCTATTTGAAAGGGCCTCTATATAGATGGCCCTTATATGGATGGCCCCTATATGGATGGCCCTTCTATAGAAGGCCCCTATTTGGATGAACCCTATATGGATGGCCCCTATATGGATGGCCCCTATATGGATGGCCCTTATATGGATGGCCTCTATATGGATGGCACCTATATGAATGGCCCTTCTATAGAAGGCCCCTATTTGGATGAACCCTATATGGATGGCCCTTATATGGATGGCCCTTATATGGATGGCCCCTATATGGATGGCCCCTATATGGATGGCCCTTATTTGGATGGCCCTTATATGGATGGCCCCTATATGGATGGCCCCTATATGGATGGCCCTTATATGGATGGCCCCTATATGGATGGCCCCTATATGGATGGCCCTTCTATAGAAGGCCCCTATTTGGATGGCCCCTATATGGATGGCCCCTATATGGATGGCCCTTATATGGATGGCACCTATATGCATGGCCCTTATTTGGATGGCCCCTTTATTGAGATACAAGCATGCCACTGCGGCGATCCAAATTTTTTCTTATTTTGGCTTTAACGTTACTTTTAAAAAAGGCCAGCAGTGAGGGCCGATGTGTGGTCCCCAAAAAAGGCCAGCAGTGAGAGCCGATGTGTGGTCCCCAAAAAAGGCCAGCAGTGAGGGCCGATGTGTAGTCGCCAAAAAAGGCCAGCAGTGAGAGCCGATGTGTGCTCCCCAAAAAAGGCCAGCAGTGAGGGCCGATGCGTGGTCCCCAAAAAAGGCCAGCAGTGAGGGCCGATGCGTGGTCACCAAAAAAGAGAGGGCCGCTGTGTGGTCCCCAAAAAAGGCCAGCAGTGAGGGCCGATGTGTGGTCCCCAAAAAAGGCCAGCAGTGAGGACCGATGCGTGGTCACCAAAAAAGGCCAGCAGTGTGAGGGCCGATGCACTGTCCCTAAAAAAGGCCAGCAGTGAGGACCGATGCGTGGTCCCCAAAAAAGGCCAGCAGTGTGGTGGCCGATGCACTGTCCCTAAAAAAGGCCAGCAGTGAGGACCGATGCGTGGTCCCCAAAAAAGGCCAGCAGTGAGCGCCGATGCGTGGTCCCCATGGTATCTGTTACTTAATTTAGGCTTTGCGTTGCTTGCGTAAGAAGAAGAGAAAAGATAATTATGAAGAGATAACATTACCCTTGCAACACGCCATCTCTGCAAGGCTCAGTTGAACGACAGTGACGTGTTTTCCTGAATAACCTATCATGGGGATTCCCCTTTGTTGCAATCTATAAAATAATGCAAATAAATCCTTTCCCCAATTCAAAAGGGGGGGGGGGGAATTTATTCAGGGATGCCCTCATCCCCTGGGGTGCGGGAGCCAGTGTCAGGGTGTTCGGGAAGTCCCAGAAAATCAGGTTTCTTGGCATGATTGTTTGCATTTGTTTTTTTGTTTTTTTTTTGTTGTTTTTTTTTTTTTTTTAATGGTAGGGTCGCGGAAAATGTGTTTGTTTGTTGTTTTTTTTTAAATTGAGTTGACTAGCTATAACCACCACTAACTGGGTTTCTAGTTTGTTTACACAAGATTCAAAATTGTTCACTCTAGCATTTCAATCGCAGCGTTGGCATTAAAGCGAACAGAAAGGAAATTGGCGGGACGAAAACTGTGCGATCGAGGCTAGCATTTGGACTTGAAGCGTGTTCCATGTCAGCGTGCTGTAATGTGTGTGTGTGTGTCGTGATCGTGGGCAGATCTTTCAAGGCTACAGCTGGAAACATGCTTGGCTGCACGCTGTATTCCTAGAAAACGTGTGTGGTGTACAGAAATTTCCGAACAAAAAAAAAACAAAAAAAAGATCCCATTCCAGCTGGACTCCAAACACACTGGTAAGTTACTACAGGTATGTCCAGTAGTTGTTGTGCATGCGTTCCGCTTTTAAGAACAGAACTTGCAAATATACAAATAAAAATAATAGTTTTGGTTTAATTATTTGTTTAGTCTCAAATGCATGTCACCGGTTCAAGACGCGTTATTCACCAGTTGTATAGTAGTGCATAACAACAACGTTAGATTTCTGTATGGATCATTTGTGTGTAGCGTAATTCTCATGTTATTTTAGTGTTGAATCTTCTTGTAAAGTCTTTTTTCGTATGATTTATATAGAACGTGACTTGTTATCATCGAAGCGGATATGCAAGGATCATGCTAAGGCCTATTATGTTGACATACTGTATTGGTCATGGTGAACTCTCCAATGCAGGGTAAACAGTATTTCCCCTAACTCCCAGGCCACGGCTCAGAACACCCGGATGGGCTTTGTGTCATCGTTCTTGTCGGCGTGACGTGTTCATCGTTTCTTTTGTTTGCTTTTACTATATAGTCAGGCTGTCGAGGGGTACCGGGTAGTGCAGAAAGGATGATCATGTCAAAGACGAAAAGATAAGCTTTTACCATATGCCCCGTGTAAAACCCACCCACCCCCTTCTCGCCTGCCTCGGGTATGCCGCTCATGAGTCCGTCTTAGATGGCTCCCCCCTTTTCAGTCCTAAATGGTAAGCCTTGGTGAAAATAAATGTACTCTTAAAACTCTGGCATGGTAAGCCTTCTTGCAGATACATGTACTCTCAAATCTTAAATATCTTACTCTTAATCCTAATCTGTCCTGACCGCAACGTCTTGGCTTTAGTGACGTACTTGATCAGCCTGTTTGGATGGGAGTGAATCTCCGTGCACGTCATACATTGATAAGAAGAAGACAGAAATAGGTCATTCCGGTGCACTTTTAATGCACATCTTAAATTTTCTTATTTCATTTTTTTTTTAAATAGTATTCAGATGAAGGATCAAAAAGGAAACTTCAATGCATAATGTTAATAACATCCAACGAAAAAATAAGTAAATTAAAAATCCAATTGAACCACGATTTGTAAGACTTATTCGTTTTTAGCAGGAATCGTTGCTGTAACTTGTTTTATGAATTCTTATACGAGTATCTTGTTTAACGCAGTCACTATACGAGTATCTCGTTTTATGCAATCACTATACGTGTATCTTGTTTTATGCAGTCACTTTAAGAGTATCTTGTTTTATTTTTTATGCAGTCACTTAATGAGTATCTTGTTTAACGTAGTCACTCTACGAGTATCTTGTTTTATGCAGTAACTTTACGAGTACCTTGTTTAACGCAGTCGCTGTACGAATATCTTGTTTTATGCAGTCACTATAAGAGTATCTTGTTCAACGCAGCAGTCCTTATGCGAGTATCTTGTTTTACGCAGTCACTGTATGAGTATCTTGTTTTATGCAGTCCTTATGCGAGTATCTTGTTTTATGCAGTGACTTTTCGAATTATATTTCTTTATCGCATATTGAGTAGATCAATGCAGCGCCCTTTAAACCTCTTTTTCTCCCCCCCCCCTTCCTCCAACAAAAAAAAACACCAAAATAAGTTGATGAAGTCATGTAAGCACAAGTCAGTGAAGTCATGTAAGCACAAGTCAGTGAAGTCATGTAAGCAGAAGTCAGTGAAGTCATGTAAGCATAAGTCAGTGAAGTCGTGTAATTTTAAAGCCCAGCTTAAGGTCACAGCAAACACATCTTTTCAATCTCCAAATAAAATGCTCATTTTTGGGGGAACCAGTTACAAGCCATTACAATACGTCACTCTGTTTGATCTGTGATTGTCCAAAAACTTGAACGGATCTATAATTTTATGTAATCAGAGGAGTTATCCTGGTATCCTCGCTGTAAAAAAAGACTGTCAAGTACATGAAATCAAACATAAAATAAATA
This sequence comes from Lymnaea stagnalis, assembly GCA_964033795.1. Taxonomy (NCBI): domain Eukaryota; kingdom Metazoa; phylum Mollusca; class Gastropoda; family Lymnaeidae; genus Lymnaea; species Lymnaea stagnalis. Next base: position 981,382 of record CAXITT010000264.1, read on the forward strand.
TATAATTGGGACCAGTGGCGACGCTACACCAGGTCCCGCGGGTACCAGGACCTGGTAAAAAAACTTGGGACCTGGCAAATGACCTGGTAAATTTTTATTAGTTACTAATATTGTATATATGCTCATTAAGCGTAAACTACATTACATGTAAGAGAGTTTATTTGGGACCCGCCAAATTTTTTTAAGACCTGCAAGGGACCAGCCATGTTAAATTTGATGGCGTCGCCACTGATTGGGACTTCTCAAGCAAACTTTCTGCATCATTTAAATTTTGCTATATACATTGTATGTACTATCAAGCACGAGTGGAGTCCACTATATTGGTTCATGAATTTAACAGTTTGAGAACCCATGTTGCTTGGCACAACAAAATATTAAAAAATTCTACCCAAAAAAAAAGACAAATAAATCCATGATATTACAAGAACGGTAGCATTCAAAATAAAAACTCTGTGATAAGAGAAAAAAACGTATTTGCTATCATTATACTTCCTGTTCTTTGAGGGGACCAATCGGAAATAGTTTTTTCTAAAAGTTTTTGTTACCTGGTATAACATAAGAGCAATCGCTTCTATGATAGGGGGGACAACTTTATACTCAAATCTCATAAATGTGTTTTTACACAGTCACCTCCCTTACTCAATAAAAGAACTTATCTGAGTGTCTTTAACCCACAATTACCGGTACTATGGAAACTCTACAACCCATTACTCGTATCTTTATTCCAAATACAATAGACCCCTTATCAAACCACATGGAGTCAGGGACAGGTTTGGCGCCCCATCAGTGCACGGTCAAAAATAATGGGGCGCAACGGGGGTCAAGTTTTTTTTTCTTAGCCTGAGGGTCCTGAAAAGACGTGACGTTAAGACATGCGTCAGTAGTATAGGCATTCACGGCGCGACATCAAGTAACTCTTTGTCCTTTTTTTTAAACGTTGTTCCTATTATTGCCACACAACTCATTCTTTTCGTCCCTGAAATCTGCCTGAGTCAACAAGTGGGTCACCAATATAACTGTGTTGGCCAGAGATGGGTTTTTAAACACAGTTTACCTGACTTAGTCACCAACCACGAACATCAGGGATGCAGAGAATGATTCAGATTTTTTAAAAAAAAAAGAAAAAAAAAAATTAAAAAAACAAGGGTGTGTGAGCTACTACCTGCACTGTCCAGATTAAGACACATTTTTTAGAGTTAGACCAGGACCGGTACCCAAAGTTGTGCTCGACAAAAGGATGGGCGCCACCCCCCCCAAAGGGTGTGTGAGCTACTACCTGCACTGTCCAGATTAAGACACATTTTTTAGAGTTAGACCAGGACCGGTACCCAAAGTTGTGCTCGACAAAAGGATGGGCGCCCCCCCCCCCAACAAGTAATTTTTTTTTTTAAATACTAACTTTATTTTTAGCCATTTTAAAAGTAGTCTGCTTCATCAAACAGACGCAAAGTGTGACTCTTGCCTTGTTAAATGTGATTCTAACTGTTACAGTTTCATCCTCACGTCATTATGGCAACTTTCGATCCAGAAACCACCGGCGCGTATCTTGTCTTCGTGATGCACGTGAATTTGACAATCGGCCCTTGGTATTTAGTTTATTGGGTGAGTTCCCTTTAACCCAGGGGGGGGGGCCAACCTTTTTGTGCAGAGGCCCTCGTGGAACGTTTTTTTTTTATAGACGGGGCGCATGATTATTTTTAATTTGCGTCATTGAAGGCGGGCTTTCAAAGTTCACAATTCCATGAAGGGCCTTGGCCTCCTACACCACATTCTTCAATCATCATGATTGGCGCTACATTCCATGTAGTGCCCTGGCCTGCACCATCACATTCTTACATTCAGACATCATTATCAGTGGCTCTACAATCCATGTTAGGACCTTGGCCTGCTCCACCACATTATTTCATTCAGACATCATCACCAGTGGCGCTACAGCCCATGTAGGGCCCTGGCCTGCACCATCACATTCTTACATTCAGACATCATTATCAGTGGCTCTACAATCCATGTTAGGACCTTGGCCTGCTCCACCACATTATTTCATTCAGACATCATCACCAGTGGCGCTACAGCCCATGTAGGGCCCTGGCCTGCTCCACCACATTCTTCCGATATTACAGATCCGTGGCCTTTCGTCTCCATGCGTGGACCCCAATAGCTGGTTTAAGTCCTTCTCTATATCGTCATTCCATTTCAGTCTTTGTCGACCGGTGAGCCATCTACGTCTGTAGATCACTTTCACCGCTGTTTAATATGACACCCTCTCAATGTGTCCTGTCTATCGCAAGCTCCCCTTTTTAATTACCGTGACAATGGATGTGTTTATGAAAAAAAAATTGTATAACGCTTGCTTAGTAAGAATTCTTCATTATTAATTAATAATCTAACATGTCCCAGTGTCAGACATGGAAAATAATAAATGGAATTGTGTTTAAATATTGTCTGTGATTATACAGGCCAACAACAACAACAAAATTATGTGTGTCTTGAATTCTGTAAATTGCATCAGCTTTATCATAACAGCTCTACTTTTTAAGATAAATATAAGTGGATTTTATCTCTCCTTATAATATCTTTGGCTGAATAGGGGTATCTTAAAAACCATTATTACTTAAATGGGAAATGTATTTATTTAATTAAATTACCAAAGTTGTCTGTGAATAAAGTAATCTGTCTTTTTCCTATTTATAATACGCAATGACATCAAGTTGTTAAGTTCAAATGACTAAAATGTCCAATAAAGCATCCATTAATAATGCAAATATTACATGAGTTTATAGCGCAGAAAAATACTAAAATATTTGCAAAATATATAGATGGCTAATCGTGCTTTTTTTATGTGCATCAATTACATTTCCAAAGTATACCAGACTGATCTGTTTTAAATTGTTGCACGTAGGCTATTTCTAGTAAGTAAGAACATATTTCTGAGTTTGATAAACACACATTTGTAGTAGATTATTTTCCGCCACGCTTGAACATCAAGTTAAGCCGTGAGTTCCACATATTCTGTGCAAAGCATGTACGGACCATTCACTCCAGACTTAAGGAAATTTCTGTATTTTTTTTAACTTGAACAAACTCTATTTTTTACCGAAGTTTAGAAAAAAATATTTTTATACAGCAGGCAAGAACTTAGTATTATGCAATGACAATAGAAACCTTCAGATGAGCGGTGGTCTTTCAGGATATAACTCTCGTGTGTGTTATGTCTTTTCATTGGCAGCGAAAACGTAGATTAAATTGCAATAACAAGCATGGGCGCCCGCAGGTAGGGGCAAGGTGGGGCACTTGCCCCCCCCTGGATTGATTGGATAAAAAAATTTTAGACAAAAATAGACAAAAAATGTATTAAAATAAAGAGAAAATAAAGAGAAAGTAACTAAGATGATGTCCTGTCCGTTCGTTCACCATACAAATACGCTACAGTAAATTAAAACTACATTAAAACATTACTAAAAAAAATTTCCCCCCCCCCCTGGAAAGTTAAACTATTTCACAATAAAACATTAACAAAAAAAATTTCCCCCCCCCCCCGGAAAGTTAAACCATTTCCCCCCCCCCCCTTCTAGAAAGTTTTCTGCGGTCGCCCATGATAACAAGGGTTCTATTCCAAATGAATAAGTCGATTCCACCAGGATGAAAGATAGATGAATTTCAGGCAAATTCTGTAGTGTGCGAAGAGATAAATTGCTTTTAAAAACATTTTTTTTTTAACTTCGCAAGGTTATTTTTATAGACTTGAAAATGATTGTTTTCACCTTTGGTTTACAAGTGGCTATATAAATAGGTCTCTTTGCTTCTCGTGTCTTTTGGGGCAGTAGAGCCAAATGCTAAAATTGGTTCCGAAAAATCGGCTTCCGATGGAAATATAGTGGCTGGTAAAAAGGAGGTGATCGATGAAAACTTTAGTAAAGGGAAATAGAATCACTTTACAGCAAATATTTTAATAGACCTTTCTCAACAAATAAATAAATGAGAATTTGTATTTTGTCCTTTTCCCATATTAATTTGTTCCCGGAGACATTCAAAAGTTGACCCAGGGGGTGGGCAGGGAATTGCCCCCCCCCCCCCAACTCCGATTGGAAGCATTTTTTAAAAACATTTTTTGCAATGGGATAAAATTCTAAAAGGCCTGGGGGAGAATTTTTAATTGAAAAATTAATAGACCTTTCTCAACAAATAAATAAATGAGAATTTGTATTTTGTCCTTTTCCCATATTAATTTGTTCCCGGAGACATTCAAAAGTTGACCCAGGGGGTGGGCAGGGAATTGCCCCCCCCCCCAACTCCGATTGGAAGCATTTTTTAAAAACATTTTTTGCAATGTGATAAAATTCTAAGAGGCCTGGTGGAGAATTGTTAATTGAAAATAAGATAATAATAAACTCCTAATGCAGTTTTTATTTTGGGCCATGATTGTGTTTGAGCCCCATTCCACCTTTTCAAACACTAACCACACAGCCATCTGTCCCAGTGTTTTAACAAGCCAAAAGTCATTTTTTGTTTCGTTTTGAACAGTCACATGATTTGCTAGAAATGTTGACAATGTTGGAGCTCTTAACAATGTTCTTACAATTTTTAACTGCAACTTCTTCGTTACTAGTCTAATAATAATATTCCTATTCAGTTCATTCAGTGAACTTTCGAAATAAATACCAATAAAACAATGACCCCCTCGGATAACATCCAGTATGGGTTGGGGGGGGTGGCTTTAACCACCCAAAGGGGAATAGACACCCCTGTGTCCAGCTCTATTTACGCTTCAATCAGCAGTACTAACTAAAAATAATAATGCTATTTACCGGTAGCCATATAAAAAATAGCGCAATTTACGGTAGTTTTATAATAAAGTAATCGGGGATGCACCACGAGAAATTTCAATATATAGTCCAAAAAATGACAACGCGGTTGCCCAGTGACTCTACGGTCCCTGGCACGAGAAGTCCCCGCTCGCAACCCTTCCACTACTTTTAATCAGACCGCAACACCATTCGTAAATTGTGTCACCAGACTAACAAAAAGTAGGTCATTACTCCACTTTTGGTTTCTCGGAATAGGAATACTACAGAAAAGTCCTCTGTTTTCCTATGTTTCCCGCGTGCAGTACCCTGGGACATGTGTTCCCGGTTTCATTTTCACCACAGTACTATTTTGTGTCCAGAAGCTTTGTCTTGTTAACAATCCTGATTCGTCACAGGGTGAGTATATCCGCTAAACAGAAAAGAAAATGGTTTCAACAAAAGCCAATACTAGTTTCAGTGACATATTTATTTTATTTTTCCAACAGCTTTTTTTTTTTTAGGAATTTAGGGAGGTGATTTTAGGTTGCTGTTGTTGATTTTTTTTCCCCAGGTAAAAGGGGGTGGGCCAGTCGGAGGTAGCCTTTAATCATTGATATCAATTTATGGGACGGTCAGGAAGAGTGCAGTGGCGTTTTAACCATGCGCACCTTGATTGTTTCCTTGTACTCAGTAGTATTTTACCCAGGATCCGCCCCTGTTTCTTGGATGTATAGTCTAGAAACCCAAATTGTTCGTGGAACAGATTCGGCAGTAAATAAATTTGCTACCGGTATTCATGAATGTATTATTGTCTTAAATTCACTCATTTGGTATGATTAATTAATACATGCATAAATGAGTAGACGTTGGGGTAAAACATGCTTAAGTGAGTTGACTTTGGAATAATAAATGTTCAAATTGAGTAGAGTTTGGAATAATACATGCTAAATGAGGGTTACTGGAAATTTGATCGAAAGAAATTTCGTTGACGGAAAATTGATCGACGGAAATTTGATGGAAAGGAAATTTGGTCGAATTTTTTTTCATTTCACACGTTAAAATGTTCGTCAAATTTCTCTTTGTACCCACTATACTTTATAGTAAAATAAAATAATGTGTTCAAAAAAGAAATTTGAAACAAAATTTTCATGTTTAAAGTGAAAATAAGATTCGACAAAATTTCCGTTCGATCAATTTTACGTCGACGAAATTTCTTTCGATCAAATTTCCGGATACGTTAAATTAGTAGTTTTTGGAATAATACATGCTTAAATGAGTAGACTGGAATAATACATGTTCAAAATGAGTAGACTTTGGAATAATACATACTTAAATGAGTAGACTGGAATAATACATGTTCAAAATGAGTAGACTTTGGAATAATACATACGGTACTTTAAATGAGTGGACTTTGGATTAAATTTAGCTATAAAAAATATAAAATAATAAGCTGGCTTTTTTGTAAAACAGAAAAACATCAAAAACAAAAAATAATAATTAACAACTATTTCATTAGCTAAAATGTTTTTAATGATCAGCCTGGCGCCGACCCTGATACCCGGAAGTTCTGGACATTACATACCCGGAAAATACCCGGACCCAGACTATAAAGCGGAACCGGGTTTGGTGTTGTATAAAATAATGTTTGGAAATTTATTAACAAACGTTTTTTTCTGTACACATTTTCCTGTACCGTGAATTTAATAAATAATAGAAAACCGAATTCCTGGTGGTTTAAACAATATTTCCAGGGACGTAATTCTGTTATAGGTCAGTATGCGAGATCTCTACCCGTTCAACTGGTGCACGATTTCCCGATTCGGTGGAAAAGATTTCTAGAGATAATCCCGGGACGGTGGGGAGCATATTATTTTTAGCAACACAGATACAGATTTAAAATAGAGAATTTGATCAAATAAACGGGTGGCCAAGGGGGTAGAGAAATTGAACGCATCCACATCTGATCCACATCATGTGACTCTCCTATGACGGATATCACTAATAAGGACACCACAGTAAAAAAAATATTAAAAAATCCGTCTTAATATTACTAAGACGCTATTTGTGGTGGAACCACGCGGGGTAATTGCGACTTAATTTCTAACTCCGACTGCTAAAAGCGGTTCTTTATAAAAGAATCGATTTAAAAGAAGTGGGGGAAAACGTATCAACATCATAATATCTCAATAGGCGGATCAGTCAGGTCCGGTCCACATTTCTAACAATGTGAAATTTGGGCAATTCCACATAATACAGTACTGTTTGAATTCTCAAGGCTTTCCCTTGCGGGTTGACGGATCTTCACGTGAGGATGTCACTGATGGTAATGTATCGTACTTTTGGTGCTACCTTGGCCTACTTAGATCACCAGTACGATACCTGTCGTAACGTTGTAAATTTCAAGAGCGCCTCAAACCTCTTTAAAAGGCGATACGGAATCATTTAAGTGCGGTCCGCATCGCACAAGTACATCAGTTGGTTTTTTTCAACGTTGCCCTCCCACCACCCCCCCCCCCCCAAACAACTAACCACGTCACAACTTTTCGCCCCAGTCATTTTTGCAGATCGAATGGTTCAGGTAGAGTCGAGGGCGTACCGAGGATATAGGAACTAAGAAAGGCAAGAACTAAAATTTTGCCCCTGGGAATTCATCTTGACTTGAAATAAAAATAGATCTTTAAACACGGTGAAATGATAATGCCTCCATCTAATTACCGCCAGCACGTCATCTGACCAGAGATGTTCATTATTAGCACAAGTGTGTGGGTGCGTGTGGGTGCTACGTGTGGGGCACATAGTGAGGGTTGCATTCTGATCAATTCAGTTTTAAGCAAATCAATATCAATTAATTAAATCGATGTCAATAATAATGCAAACATTGTCGTATGGTCAGAAAGTAACAAATATCTCTTTCCGTGATTTTGGTCAAGCCGTGACCATTCATGTTACGTGTAGTTTAATTACAGTGCTAATCTGCGTATCATTTGAAATGAAGTTTACTAGTAAAAAAATAAGTTTACAATAATTATTTTGAATTGATGATTGGAGTCTTCGGCGCAGGAGGAAGCAGGACATGTTTTAGTGTACATTAACACACAATTGTTACATTTCGAGGAGGCGCCATATCAAAGCATAAGCATACCCGGTACTTCGTAGCTGTGTTTGTAGGCAAAGTTGAAGCAGTACTCATAGTTTTAAAAATATAAACATATAAGGCGTAATGAAATACCAGGAGGTATTTGATTAAGCCCTTATCGTTGTTATTACATTGGGTGATGTAAGATTACAATTTGCTGGTATAAAAGGAACTTTTTTGTTTTTGTTACACGGCTACTAGGTTAAAAGATCAGCGGTTCTCAACCTGTGGGTCGCGACCCCTTTGGGGGTCGCGGGACCCTTTTCCAGGGGTCGCCTAAGACCATCTGAAAACATATATCCTTACAGCTATGAAGTAGCAACGAAAATAATTGTGTATTAAGGGGTCGCGGCACTAGAAAGGTTGAGAACCACTGATCTAGATGATTAAATAAAGTACGTCAATGTATAGGTTATAGATGAACGATAATATTAAAGTTTCCCTGCACACGATAATTAAATAAACTAGAGCAAAGCATAAACCTAACTTTTATGAAATTAAATTAATGAAATATCCAGGCGTATCTGGGAAGCAGTGGCGTGGGAAAGGGGTGCAAAAGGGGACGGTCCACCCCTGGCTGATATTTTTTTTTATCAAGTAAGGGGCGAAATTTTTGGCCAACTGCGGAGGGGGCTGATAGTTAAAGGGGCGCAACAAAAAACTTTGCCTGCCCTGGGTGGCACTAACCGTAGGTACGCCACTGCTGGGGTGGCAAGGTTCAAAAACATAAAATTTAAATTATATTTATAATACGTAGCCCGTGTGTATAAATATGTAACCCATGTGTATAAATTATAAATATTTAGCCCGTATGTATGAAATATGCTTTACTTATTAATCGAAAAAAAATGCAATTATTTTATCTTAGTCTAAATTTAATATTCCTATCATTGACCTAATCATGAGGCTGATGTCGACTGTTGTGTTGTAGTCAGGGTGAAAGGCCCCCGCCCCCCCCCTCGGGGAAAGGCGAATGCCCCCCCCCCCCCGGGCGAAAAAATATGTCCACCAAAAAATCAACTCTAGGGGAAGGGGAAGGCCCCCCCCCCCCCGGAGAAAAAAATATGTCCAACAATAAATCAACTCTAGCGGGGGGGGGGGGGTGATTTCTTAAATAATCACTGGTTGTGATGAAATCCCAGACATAATACGCCAATGTCCGAAAAATGTCGCTTATTCTATAAATGTATCGTACATTGTATGGGAGATTCATAAAGAAAAGACAATCTTAAGATACGAATAATTTTTTTTTGCTCCAAATAAATGAACATGTGTTTTGTCATTATGATAACATTGGACAAATTCATTTTTGACGCTATGAATAAACATTCTAATTATAATAACTTTTTTTTTTAATTGAACAAGCTTATTTAAACATAAGACATTTTAAAAAAAAAAAGTATTTCTTAAGCGCAAGAATTTGATAACATCATAAAAGTTCACTAGTGCGCAAAATATCCAATATCAACACCCTACCTTCTCCCTTCAGTACGTATGTAACAATTGGATGGCCCCAAGCATGGAACTAAAGGCTACGGAGGAAAGTAAGCGAAGCAGTTGTCATTATAATCAGAGGCGTAGCTAGAGTGTTGTGCGCATGGGGACGAAATTCATTTTTAAGCTTCCCACCCCCTTTTGTTCAACTTTGAAACCCATTATTTTTAACAATAAAATACCATCAAAGCCCAGTTTGGCACCCCCAAATATTCCCACCTTAGCTACACCTCTGATTATAATAATGGGGTTTGTCATTAAGCATGCCCATGTAGGTTAAAATAGCTTACATAACTATAATGTCTGATATATATTTTGCGTCTGGTTCTTCCTGCTTACTTTTTACAACCGCCCCCCCCCCAAACCCAAAACTACACATTTTTAAAAACAAAAAGTACTGAGTGAAAACTAATGCTGTCACACGGCAAGCTTTCCTTCATGCGTGACGTCTGAACTCCGGTTGATTTTATGTTCGTGTTTTTTTTTTAAAATTTAGTACCGTATTATATTAATCAATAAAGAGCAGGGTTTCTTGCAGCTATATCTCGGGGGGGGGGGGGGGGAAAGTTCCCGCCCCCCCCCCCCCCCCCCCCAGGGGGGGGGGGGTATAACTACCCGCCCCCCCCCCCCCCCGAGCAAAAATTATGTACAACAATAAAACAAAACATATTTTATTTAAAAAAAAACAAATTTTCATTTTTTAAACAATTTTAAAAAGAATATTAGCAGGTGTCAGTAACAGATTACAATTAGTGGAATCTATGAAATATCGCTACGCTTGATATATTTTATGATCCGTATAGTTAAGGCTAACCTTCTTAGAAGCTTTAGCTATGCGATTATAAATATCGCAATGTTTCGAAAATTTGCCGATTATGAGCCGTAGTATTACTTCTCGTTCGCATTCAAACATATTTTTTTTAAATTATTTTTTGCAAACTCACAAGTTTAAAGACTTTATTAACACTGTATTAAACTACATTTGCTTCAATTGTAAGGTCTATAATTTTATTAGAGTTCGTACTAAGTATCAAACGTGAGCAATCTTTTCATTTTTTTTCAAATTATATTTTATACCGGCAATAAAAGCATGACTTTTAAACTAGGGAATGGTGTTATTTACAAATTGCATGATGGCATCATGCTTTCAAAAATATGGTTTTTGTTAGCAATCACTTTTTCTTTCAGCTATCTCTCCGGGCGGACGCTGCCCACCCCCCCCCCCCCCCCCCCGCCCCCTCGCCCACCCCCCCCCCCCCCGGAGCACAATGTGTACAACAATATAACAAAAATATATTTTATTATATTAAAAATGACAATTGCATAGTAACTGGTGCCTTTAACCGATTACAATTAGTGTAATCTATGAAATATCGCTGGGCTCGATATATTTGATGATCCGTATATTTAAGGCTAATCAAGTTCTAGTATTCGTTTATAACAATCGCACTGACTGCTCCAGTCTTACCTCATGTTGTTCGCATATATCGCTATTTGTATTTATTTATTTTTTGCAACTCCACAAGTTTAAAGACTTTAATGACACTATATTAAAATACATTTACATACATATAAAGGTCTATAATTTGAATATAGCTAGTAAGTTAGTTATAATAGCACACACGCACCGGACACAATGACGTCATCGCCACGAGTTGTTCCTGGGTCAAACGCGGGGCAGGGACGGTCCTTCGCGTGTGTGTCGTGTGCGTGAATGACCAAACAAAGAATTTCAGCCCCCAGCACGCAGCGGACTTTTCACGGTAAGTCGGCGTGTACGTGGTTGGGGGGGGGGGTGTCACCCACAGCAGGGGCACATTGAGCGCGTGTTTCTTATTCCTATTTAGGGAGCACATTGACACATCTGTAACGCGTGGACCTGTCGGGTATTTTCTCAAAATACCCGGACCCGGTGTAAAAACAATGCATCTTCGGTTAAGCACCGGCACTAGTGATAATTATGTTAGTTCGATGTATCCAGTTTATACTGCATAACACTAACAACCCCTCCCCCCGGGTTATGCAGCATTAACTGGATAATTCGAGCTAAGATAATTATTACTATATTGACATTTTTTAAAACAACTTGTTTAATTAAAATCAATCACAATAAAAACGCTATTATAAATTAAAAAAAAAAAAAATGAAATATATCAAATGTTGAGGGGGAAAAATTGCCTATGCATTATTTTTTTATATTATTATTATCTAACAAAACGAACGAACAATACTTGAATCCCTTGAAATCAATCAACATGCTCAAATCCGCAAGATGGGCACAAATAACATAATAATAATAAATAGAGAGTGCATTTTTTAGCTCGGTCAGCGTTTCCCAAACATTTTAAGCTTGGCTGACCGGTTGAAACAAAAAAGTTTGGGCTATTGTGAAGAGATGGTTCCATGACGTCATTTGCGTGTTTCTTTACGTTGCCGTGAATTAGGGTTCAGGTTAGGTTTTAGGGATACATTTTAGGGTTCAGGTTAGGTTTTAGGGATACATTTTAGGGTTCAGGTTAGGTTTTAGGGATACATTTTAGGGTTCAGGTTAGGTTAAGGGATACATTTAGGACATACATTCGTAGGTCGCGATAGCAAAGATGGCTGCCATGATGAAAAAAACGCGGGGGATATCTCTCCACATTTACCAAAGTTTGTCAATTGTACCAGGCCAGAGACAGGCGCCAGATTTATTAATTGTTATATTTGGTTGACAATAAATATTCATGTTGTGTGGACCGGCAACGTAAAGCTCGCGGGTCGGTGCCTTTCTGCAGAACACTGAGCTAGTTGATTTAGATATTAACAACAACAACAACAAATGCTAATTAATTACTAATTTAATTAATGACTAATACTAATAAATAGAGCATTGAATTAGCATTGTTCTTCTGTTTTCTTTTTTAATTCCATAGAGAAAGTATGACTATTGCGTTTTATTCGCAATAAATTGCATTGGTTGGGGTGTGGTTATTAATAAAAAAAAACATCAAAAGAACGCATGAGTGTAAAGATAAGTTTACATAATAAAGTTCGAAACGAACCCCGCAAAATGTAGAATATATGAGGGGGGATTTCCCTTTTATTTTAAGGAATGGTATTTTTCTTTCTATATTTAGAAACGTTCTACAAAGGATAATTTGGATGCTTCTTAAATCGCGGTAAGATATAATTTTGGTAAAACATTAGAATGTACTAGTTAAATCTCTCCTCATGTGAAATGTAACGATATGTACGAACTATATAAATCGTACGTTATGGGAGTTACCAACGACAAGTGTGTATCTAGGTCACCTAGAACTACGTCAACAGGCTTACGGGCTAACACGCAGTGTGTTAGCGGAAGTGGTAATATTTTTCTAAAAATGTCTACACGTCCTTGTCCTTTCGGCCACCTTACTGTCCTTAGCCTTCATTTGATGTTGTTAGTCTTACTCTTAGGTCTCAGAATTATCACCTAAATCGAATCTCTCTGCTTTAAAAAAAAAATCCTGTTTTAAATTAGCCTACTACTAATATTATTTACTTTGCATAAAAATAATAACTCTAAACAGCGATTAGCTGCGCAACGTAATTGCAAACCTAAACCTAGGGCGAGGTTATTAATATTACAATAATGAAATGATGATCAAACCGTAAATTCAACCATATTGTAAGACCACTTTACACATTGATTTTAAAAAATCGTGGCCTTTTGCACAGATCGATTCAAAATTTACCTGTGCACATATCTGTCTCCGTTTCAATCGTCTAATTATTATTAATTGAATCTAAAATAATTCATTAAATTCAAATGCTTTAAGTTTAATAAGATGTCTGATTTTTTTATTATATATATATATATTTTTTTTTTAAATTTTCTTTTCAATTTTAAAAGTACACTGTGATTTCGTGGTATAACTAATAAAATTATGTAAATTTGAATCTTAGTTTAGCGTATTGCCCCTTATTCGGTCATGTTTCCGCAAGGCGTGGCAGAGCCGTTGTCGTGTAACTTTTACTTTTGGAATTTGAAGGCCCCTTCCAGATTTTCGGTTTTGTATCCCGTTTTCGAAGATAATAATATATATTTTTTCCACACAACAACTTTAGACCCCTTTAATATCTGAGGCCACCTACTAGCGCAGGGGTTGGCGGCCCCGCGTACCGCTTTGCGCATCGGATGGGGGTTACATACTGCAATTAAATGTGGTACATAATTTTGTTCCCTTTTTAAAAGTAAGTTTTAATGATTCCATTCACAGATGACATATTTTATAGTATGTTTAATATTTTAAACTTACACCAAGATCGTTGGCCGTTACCGTGCTCCATTCGATTTTTTTATGTAGGCCTACGTTAACATAAATGGCACACGCTCCTTATTCATTGCGAATAACGTTGTTGGTCATCTACATAGAAATAATTTTATCCCATTCTATTGATTTAAAAAAATATATATTATATTATTATTATGAGGGTTGTTCCATCAGTAATGTAAACTACAAATGTCTTTGTCTGTGGAGCCCCCCCACCCCGAGTCAAAACAAGGACAGGGGGAAATATATTAAATTAAAGCTACGCATAATTTTATTTGTTTGAGCCCAAGAAACGTTAGAAATAATTTGATACCTCTTCGTATAATCATACATAGGCCTACCGCATGGTTGAATGATTTTTTTTTAAAAACTTATGAACAGTTGAACAATTCAAATTTATAAAATTTTATGAGATAATTTCAATTAAATATATCATCAAGTCTAATAAAATTCTTGTTGTTGGAGCAATTCAATTTAAAGAAAAAAAGTTTTTTTTTGATAGTGGTAGTTTTTTTTTTTGTTTCTTCTTCTTTTAGTAGTCTTAGTTTTTATAGTGGTAGTTTATTTGTTGAGAGTGGTAGAATTTTTTGTTTCGTAATAATATAGGCACACTTCCTACGACAAAAAGAATGCGAATAATACAAAAAATTTAAATTAGAACAACAAAATGTAGCTTTATCAATGTTATTTTTAATTTTGGAAGAAGAAAAAGATTTCAAAAGTCAGCCGTTACCTAATGATAATTTCATCGCTTTTTTTTTTTTTTTTTGGTTTTGTTTTTCAATTTAAATTTGGTTTTAAAAGGGAGGCTACAGTTTTGGCATTGTCTTTGAAATATAAAAAATGTTATTTTTAATTTTGGAAGAAGAAAAAGATTTCAAAAGTCAGCCGTTACCTAATGATAATTTCATCGCTTTTTTTTTTTTTTTTTTTTTGGTTTTGTTTTTCAATTTAAATTTGGTTTTAAAAGGGAGGCTACAGTTTTGGCATTGTCTTTGAAATATAAAACTAATCTATACATCGGCACGCATAATTACACCTGACTTAAAAATAATAATGACACTTTTTCACGGTTTATATGTCACAGTGGCTTGCGTCGAGTCATGTGGCCATTCGATCTTTTGTTGTACCTGGTATGCCTTATATAATATGACATCATATCTGTTATACCAACGCTAATGATATATTTATAGTTACTCCTTTAAAACGTAGTCACTGAACTTGAAGTCTTGGAGAAAACTATACAGCCGATATTTTTTTTTATTTACTTCATATAAGGGGTGATTTTCTATATAAAAAATATTTGTCACATTACTTTTGAAAATATCATGACATAATAAATCCATTGTTTCTAGAGGGGGTTACCGACTAAGTGGCATAAAAGTCTTCCCAGTCTTCATAATTTTTACCGACAAAATTTTTTTTTATACGGGCACTATATAAAAAAAGTATGAAACCAGAGGTGTATCAAGGGCTAGTATTTTTCAAATATCGGTATGAGGGTACAGTGTGAAGCCATTCTCCAATCACTTTTTTAGGTCTAACGATTATAAAACGTATAACGATTTTAAAAGTATAACGATTATAAAACGAATAACGATTATGAAACGTATAATGATTATAAAACGTAAAACGATTATAAAACGTTTAACGATTTTAAAACGTATAACGATTATAAAACGTATAACGATTATAAAACGTATAACGATTTTAAAAGTATAACGATTATAAAACGAATAACGATTATGAAACGTATAATGATTATAAAACGTAAAACGATTATAAAACGTTTAACGATTTTAAAACGTATAACGATTATAAAACGTATAACGATTATAAAACGTATAACGATTATAAAACGTATAACGATTATAAAACGTATTCTCCCGCAATATGTCGTTTTAAGTCATTTAAAAATTCAGCAGTTAATTTAATTATGTTGGCAGCGTAAGCTTGTAAGCCTTAGGAATTAATTTTTGTCTAACCTAGGCATTAAGAACTTCATCACTGCAAGTAGATTATTATAGAGTTAATGTAATCATATATTTTTTTTCGAGGTGGGAGTGTGGTTTGCCATCGTATAAAGATTTCACATATCTTAAAATAGCCCAGGCTAGCGTACAAAAACCTTTTCATACATTCTAAACCAATCCACCCCTGATGCTAATCACGTACTCTGGACGCCACTCCTCTCCGCCTTACGTGCCATGTAGCAGCTAGAGGACAGCTGATTTGAAGTCAGGGATATGAATTAATATAATTATTATAGACGTGGAATGGTTGTGGGTGGCTGAATATATTTTTCTGGGCACCGAACCCCCGTCATGCTTCATCAACAATGACACTGTATTCGCAAATCGAAGTAAATGGAAGTCAGTCAGTGGAGCAAGCGCTCTATTTATATAACACCGTAGACTGCATCATTTACAATATGGGGCCGGATGATGTTCTTTGAGACAAAAACAACAACAAAAAGAAAAAACAAAGGAGACCGTACTAAATACTAAAATCCTCTGTTAAAAGCAGACGACGGAAGCCTTCAGCGCCCTGGTCCGGGGGTCCGCTGAGACTCGTGGGACATGCCAGATGATGGACATTTCCCGGTGTGTGATCCGGTGCGGGATTGCTGACGGGACGACCTATAATCATTGACTGCAGCATATGTGGACATTTGGTTGCGGGTTTGTTTAATAAAGGCCCGTGTCGGATTTGGAGGAGGGCACACATCAAGTCAAAAAGTTGTTTGATCGTTAGATCCATTTTGTCTATTTATATATCAAGTTGTTTGATCGTTAGATCCATTTTGTCTATTTATATATCAAGTTGTTTGATCTTTAGATAAATTTTGTCTATTTATGTATCAAGTTGTTTGATCTTTAGATACATCTTGTCTTTTTTTCTATCCAGTTCTTTGGTCTTTAGATAAGTTAGCTACTATCATTTTTCCATGGAGTAACCAGGTGTTGCTGTATCGTAACAATGGGCATCAGGGACATCATTTGGGTAGGGCAGGGGGGCATTTGCTCCCCCCCCTGATTTTGTTGGTTTTATTTAAATTGCTATATATATATATATATGTATTGTGGCGCCTCCAGTAATAATCAACTTAACAAGACGACCAAGTTTTGGTTTTGCCCCCCCCCCCCCTTTTTTTTTCCCTTCTCCTGAAAAAAATTGAAATCACGCCCCTGATGAGCATGGTCGATAGTTGCTTATTTATCATTTTCATCTTGCGGAACTGATATACCAGACAAGTCAACATAATCCTTATCTAACCATTCAGCACTTAAATAGAAGTATTGTCGGTGTGAGCAATAAATGCCATAAGCGCTGTCTCTGTCTTTGAGTTGGTAGAGTTGTTATTGAACACCGATGAGTTGGTGTTTTTTTTTTTTTTTT
>CAXITT010000264.1:998579-1010877 GCA_964033795.1 Lymnaea stagnalis
CCCCCCCCCCATTTTGTTGAAGTAATTAATGGGTCCCACCAAGCTGATCTTAGGAATGTTCATCCAGTAAGCATTTTGCTATTCATTAATGCAATACATCCCGTGTCTGACCAAATAATTTTGCATAATAAAGTGAAGGACTGCGGTTGAGGCTGTGTAAAGGAAATAGTAGAACAACGTGTGTGGAAGCTTAAATCGAAAGACAGGACATGCAGTAAGAGAAGAACGTTTCGGCTAAGAGCCTTCCTCTTTGGTACGAGTTTTCATATGAAAGATTTGGAAAAAACTGCCTGCAGCTCCCAAGCACTTTAAAAACACGCACGCACATGACACTTAGATACGACCTTTCCTTGATTTTAACTTTTCCACAAAATGTGATCCACTTGGTTACGGAAAGCTCACAAATGTTAACCCTAGTGTAGTTTTTCACGTGAAAGTATTGCGCGCCTATTGGCTCGCATATGAGTTACCGCTTTGCGAAAAATCGTCAAAATTTTACAAATCTGTGGCTCGCTTTAATAAAACAAATATTTTTTGTTTTTTTTTAATAATTATACGTTCAAGACGTTTCGATGTCAGCATGACACATTTCTTTTGAACCAATATAAGATACCGATATCTTTGAACGGGTTGCCTGTATTTAACGCCTTAATAAATAAATAGCCGAATGATTATGCATATTAGGGTACCAGGATCACGTTTGAGTTTTTTTAATTCAAAATCGGTAGCATAATAATTATTTGTATTACGATTTGTGTGTGTGTTCTTTTTCGCTCTGGATTTATTCTGGTAGCTGTTGCTTAACTGGTGGGACTAACTCATCGAAGCCATTTTGTTTTTTTTTAAATCAAATAGAAGTTTCTACCCCAAGTAGGCAGGATGTTGTCTTTCCGCTTCGATGGTGTATTTTGTTCTTTACATTAGGGAATAGCGCCCGTCCGTGGCTCACAACGAGTTCATTCGACTCGTCAACAGTATCTTTATTTTCTAATAGCAACAGTTTTTTCCGTATGGTTAATATGTAAGAGCTTAAAGCTGTGGAGCAGCCTATGTAACTAATGTCATAATTTGTAGAGCTTAAAGCTGTGGAGCAGGCCTATGTAACTAATGTCATAATTTGTAAGAGCTTAAAGCTATTGAGCAGGCCTATGTAACTAATGTCATAATTTGTAGAGCTTAAAGCCGTGGATTAGGCCTATGTAACTAATGTCATAATTTGTAGAGCTTAAAGCCGTGGATTAGGCCTATGTAACTAATGTCATAATTTGTAGAGCTTAAAGCAGTGCAGTAGGCCTATGTAACTACTATATCTAATGTCATAATTTGTAGAGCTTAGAGCCGTGGACAATTCATTTGCTGCCCTCTTGGATTCTACTTCTAAAGTTAAGTGCTATTTTTTAAATTTTATTCTGTTCGCTGACGAATGCTTCCTGCCGACACGTTCGTTGTTTTTTTGTGTTTCTTTTTCAGGTTTAACCTTACTTTTTTTTTTACTTATTTAATATTTAGAGCCGTTGAGTAGGCCTACGTAACTACTGTAACTAGTGTCATAATTATACTCTGAACAATTCTTCCAAAGCCCGGGTAAGGAACAGAGTCGTGTCAAACAAAAGCTGCGCCCAGAGAAAGGCCTGAATTTAGGCGCCCTCCTCCCTAAAAGAGCATATAAAGAACATATTAAGAACATCTTAAATGATTGATATACATATTTTGCATGAAAATAATGATTTTGCCCCCCTCTGGAGAGGGCGTCCGGGGTGGATTCCCCCTTTAACACAGCCTTGATCATGAATGGACACTTATGGCGCACAGCTTCCAACTCGGGTGGGTCGAATGTTGTGGATTCGGTAGTACTGTGAATTCCCACAGGTACGAAGACTGGCCATCTGTCACAGGGTGTCAGATTGCAACAGGACGCGCTTAGTACGGCCTTGGCGATACCGTCTCTGTCATCGCCATCAACCAAGGCATTGGTATATGCACAGGCCGGTGGCTAGTTAATGAGCAATGTCCATCATATAGTAGACCGAGGTTATGGGGAACTTGGGTAGTACGGATTTCCGCAATCCGTAACTGTCGTTGGGTACCGTCGTCATGGAGTAGGACCATCGGATTGCACGCCACACTGACAGTAGTTATCAACCAAGGGTTGCTAGTTAATTAGAAATGTCTATTTAGACTGAAGGCAGCGTGAAGTCAATACATAGTACCGGCATGTAGAAACCAATTCTTAGCACATGTGCTGAAATAGATAGTCCTGGTAAGGAATCTCTAGAAATGCCAAGATAAATAAAAGGGGCCCGATAGTCGGGACTAGATCAGAACTCAGCAAGGGATAGTAGAGGACAGTTGAGGAGAACTCAGCCGGGCAGCGGTAGAGGACAGTCGGGGGAGAAAGCAATCGAAGGGCAGCGAGAGTACCGGATGGTATAGCAGTACAGTTGAGGCACCGACTTGGACCGTAAGGAGAGTTGAGTACCATAACGGTACCTTTTATCGGGAAAGGGGGCGGGGGGGGGGGCGGGACATGTTTTGCAATAGAGTGGGATGCGGTGCTGTAAACAAAGGACCTCTAATGCATGGTGATTAGGGCTGTCATCTGATACATGGGTATGCACCCAGGCCTTACTGCCCGCGTATTTCTTGGGTGCCCGATTAAAAAAAAATAAAAAAATGGAAAAAATCACACCACTCTCCCTATATTTTTAAATAGCTACGAAATCATGCGTTCCCCAAGTTTTCTGGTCGAGGACGTGATTCTGCTTTATTTTAAATATTGAAATAAAGAGAACAGGAAGCTTTCTATAAATTATATTTTCACTTTTGTTAATTAACTATAATATTTTAAATAATTAAAACGTGACGTATTGACATACACCACAGTCTAATTTTTTGTTAACACCCTTCCATGGCACGCCCATGACTACCTGCAGTTCAGAAAAAAATTATCGGGTACTTTGCTCCGTGGGTCGATGCACCCGGGCAGGTATTTTTAACCTTTTTGACATCCCTCCTTATTCTTGACCCACTTTCATATTTATGTGATTTTTGGGAATCGTGGCCAAACAATGGCAAACACTTTATAGTTTAAAAGTTATGAATACAATTTATGTTATTTTGTACAATTTAATAACAAACGCAACACTTTGGTAGGCATAGCCTACTTTGACGTGATAATACAAAATGATCTGTGGCAAACAAAGAATCAAAGAACATGTATAATTTTGTTATAATATAACCTCAAAATTCGAACTAACTGCTATACAGAGCAAAAACTACTAAAACGTCCTCTAACTTTACATGTTTGGCTACTCAAGTTATGATATGAACATCTTAATTCAAGCAAAGATTATATTCATTGTCATGACCACTGAGTTAGATGTGTGCACATTTTCTTCAAAATGAAAATTTAAATGAAGCGGGAAATTTCATGGACTAAAATAAAAATTAATACCGGTATTGGGCGGTATATACGCCTAATAATAATGAAATATCATGGTTGCTCTCCTCCTCCTCTATTACATTATGGTACGATTATTGCATTTTAAATTCACCACATTAATTCAAAATTTTATTAGATAAGGACCTTCACAAAATTATTTTATTCTAAAATTAAATGTTTATTTTATCGGCCGACATAGATGACAAATGAGATGTGCAGTTGCATGTTAATTCTTAAGGGGAAATCACTCTTAAAAAACACATGTAGCTAATTGAAGTTAATGTGTAAGAGTAAGTAAATTTTCCCTAAAAGTTCCCGAAAGATTATCTATAAAATATTAGTTTTATTATTCGAAGCCGAATAGACTTTGTATATTTTATATTATTTTACGCATTCATTAAATTAACTGGCCTAAAAGATCTGAAATGCATTGAAAAATAAGCTTTTTAACTTGATATTAAGTTTATTAACACTAGTGCCAGTGCTATTACTATTTATTATTTTATTATTATTTATTAATATTAACGATCAAAACATCTTTTATGGATATAATATAATAATAATAGAATAAATAATTAATATTTACGAAATAAAATAGTCTCCACTTTTGACTTTTATCAATATCATTCAATGAATCTTAACTTTTTTAGCAACTGAAAAAGACATTGAAAGAATAATAATAATAATGTGAAAATGGAATACACTTAAACTTAATTCATTTGATAAAAATTATTTCAGAAATACAATTCTAGTACTAAACTAGGCCCTAATAATACCAAGTCTAAAATTATATTGTTGGTGTTAGTGTTAGATTATGATTGCCACTATAAACTATTGCTAATCTAGTAATAGTGTATTTGAGTCTCATATTCATATTATTTTATATAATTAATAATACTAATACTATTTAATATCTAGGCCTAATACTAATATTATATAATATTTATTATTGTGGCATCTATCTCAGGCGTCTTAGCCATCTGTCTCCATGAGATGATTTTTGATGGCACTCTTCTGTTTTATTTGGACCTTCTCCAGTAACTTATGAATCAATCAGATCCTAGAATGGCAGTCTCATTTGAACTTCTTGCTGGTGAACTTTGACTGCTGGGTTTCTTTGGCCTTTCCTATGCCTCTTTATGTTCAAAGACTTTGTTTCTGACATCTGAGTCTGACAGTTACATTCCTGTATTCACAGCTGTTTGCTGGCCGGAATGGTCATCAGCTTTACTCTTCTATTCAATTATTTAATCAATCAGTACTTTCAATGATGGCTTTGGCTATGTTAATGTTTCTTTGACGCACGTCTTGTGTATATAGCCCTGTCGTGGCTGTCCAATATGGCCTGGCTCCATTCTCTTTACATGATCTAACCAGCAAATGTATCTCTTTAGAAGATTGGAGGACATGACATATGACTATTTGGTTAAACTAAAGAATCTGAAAGAATTTACACTAGCATAGAATACTGGTATGGTAATGGCATAAAAGAAACCATCCAGATGTTATCACTTTATACTTTTAATTACCTTTGTATTCCTTCACAAAGACAATCAAATCAAATAATGATTTAAAAACTATTTTTTGTAGTTAAAACCTAGGAGTAGAAGATATGAGAATCAGTCAGACTTTGTCAAGGTGTCAAATACTGAATGAAGTGAATGCCAGATGATGAATTAATAAAATTCATCATTACATTAATCATTAAAAATAACTAAAAATATTTAATACCATATCTCATAGGGCTAATAACTAATATAATTTCTAATGAAACATAAATGAATTGTACCAAACATCTAATAACTAATATTTTTTTCTACATATGTAGTAAACAACACATTTAAAATTAAATTTACCTAGCATAAAAAGTTTTTATGGCATCAGAAAATTATTAATTGTGTTTACCTTTTTTTTTTCTTTTTTTTTTTTTTTTTTTTTTTTTTTTTTTTTTGCAGCGCCGAAAGGATTGTGATATATTCTTACAAGTTTTGATGAAATTCTGGCATTCATTCCCACCACGGCGTCCCTACTTGTAGTGACGAGTCTCTGCAACAAAGCGCCGATGAGAGGATATAGCGATGTTCATTTCACGTTAAATGATCCGATTTTTCGTCACCTTATACTCCCTCAAGGGCCACGTAAAATAAAGGACAGTGGAGGATATTTTTCTACAAATACGTTTTCTAATATATTCATAATAGTACAAAAAAAGAAAAGAAAAGAGTAGCTATACAGAGGCGTCAAAACTTTTACGGATTTTCTTTTGTGATACTTTGAGAAGTCACCCGCTATAACAATATTAGCAATTATAAAATTTGTATTTTAAATATTGGCATTGGTCATTTATCAACCGTAATTTGTTTTAATCCCTGAACATTAATCTAATTTGTAATTAAACAAGAAGCAACATTTTTCATCAAAGACATTCGTTTTTTTTTAAAGGATTTTCTTGCTGTGCATTAATAATTATTTTTTCAATATAATTTTATATTTATAAAATTATTTATATAAATATATTTATAACATGTGTTTCTGACTACTTGTTGGAGTTTTGAGCTCATCATATTAACGAAACTGAAACAATTTTCTTGTGAAATACAGCTTTTCTGTTGGAACTACTATTATTACATATAAGGAATATATAATTAGATGACATCTTCTTCAACGTATCCTATAATTAAAGGTAAGATAAATGTATGTTGAAACATTGTCATATGATTTTTTTTTAAAGATACAGTTTGTATTTTTAATTATATTAGAATGACAAGCACCTAGATTGGGGTATTTAAAAAAGTACTGGTGGTATGTCATGCAGCAATTAGAATTTCTGGTTTAAAACAGAAATCTTAAGGCTACATTGATCCAACAAGCCATACTTTTGATACTGTCCCTTTCCCTTTGTCTAGCAATATAATGTAAAAATCATTTTGAAGATATAAAGGGAACTGTAAAAGCTACTGATAAGATAACAAAGTTTCATTTCCATTATGGATTTAGGTTTTCTCAAGTATGTTTCATTGCAATCACTGGTGTAGGAAGAGGGTGGTGGTAGGCCCTGAGCTGCACTTTTTTGGTCAAATGCATATACAATAAAGCCATGAGGGCATTATTTGGGCATCAAATGGTTTGATAAAAAACTGTGAAAAAGTTGTTTTTTAATATTTTTTTATATACCTGTACCCTTATACATGTGTACATGAAATTTCAGGCACACTGATCAGCACAGACAATTACACATGGAACACTGCAGATTCACTTGGGAGGGGGGCTAGTGCTATTGTTTACCTTGGAAGACATAAGGTAAGGTTAGAGTTTGATAGTAAAACCTGCAAAATAGCATTATAAAAAAAATGGTGATGTTGAATTCGTTCACAATATCTGAATAGACCTGGGTATATGCAATCTGTATTTCATGTCTTGACTAGTCTTAATAGAATTTAATTTTCTATAAATTTTTTTAGCTTATAACCAAATAAAAAGTATCTCTGTAGCAAAAGCTTCAAGTGCATTCTGTTAATGATTATGTAAAAAATATTTTTTAAAAGTCTTTTGGATGTTTTTTGGGGATTGCAATTTTCATGATGCCAGCTTTTCCACTGTGGATTTTGTAGCCAAACACGTTCCAGTCAGGGCTGCCACACCTTGGGAATTTTCCCAAGATCTTGGGAATTCACTACCCCATTCAGGACAAGAACTGTCCTTTTTTTTTAAAAATTCCCAAGATTTTGTAAACAAAACTCATATATTTTCATGATCTTGGGAAATCTTGGGAATTAAAAAAAAATTGAATAGTAGCCCTGGTTCCAGTATACTCTCTGGTGTTTATTCCTTTCTGCTCTTTTGTGGGTCATCATTTCTCCTCTCTGTTGTACAGTATGTCATCATATTCTCTTTCAAACATATTTGACCCACTTGCTGGGTTTCTGCATTATTAGCTTACATGTTTTCGAATTAAGGATAGAGAAAGATGGGATGATTGTGCAACATTTGTTTTAGAAAGAATATGCTGTATAGGTTGTTAGGGCACCTGGTGGAAGAGGCAATCTTTAAGAGAAGGTATGTTTTGCTGTGCCAAGCCTTTTTGTGATGATTATTTGAATCTCAGCAACAGTAAATGTTAGCTTTCTTTTTCAATGAGTTTATTTTGACAGATATGATAAGACTTTGGTTGATATTTTATATTTGTTATATTTCAGTTAGCATTTCAGTTTTAATGATAGTTTTCATTTGGAAACGATATCATTTCTCCAGCTTCTCCAGCGTCACAATAAATAATTGTTATTTGAATTATTTCTCTCCAAAACTCGAGCTGGGGGGGGGGGGGTTGTTGGTGTTCAGAACTGCAACAGTTTTAATGATAGTTTTCATTTGGAAACGATATCATTTCTCCAGCTTCTCCAGCGTCACAATAAATAATTGTTATTTGAATTATTTCTCTCCAAAACTCGAGCTGGGGGGGGGGGGGTTGATCGTGGTCAGAACTGCAAGCTCACATTTGATGGCTCTCTAACATGTGTCCAGTCAACACAAGAAGTTCAATGTTGAAAGTAAGCAAATCAAAGCATATAATAAATAGTAAAAGATGTTTTAAATGAAGTCTTGTATTAAGTCAATTCAAATCAGTTAGTATAGCTTGGACAATTTATGTATACATTTTTGGGGTTAAATTTTGGTGGTTTAGTTGTAATTTCCAAGTAAATGTCAAAGAATTTTTAAAATGTCCATTAAATTTATCAGCTTCCATGCTTGGCTTTCTCTGTTATTTTAAGAGATCCAATAGTTTATCCGATGTCCATTTTTGGCTTTCCCTCTTCTTTGATGAGATCCAATAGTTTATCAGCATTTTCTATTTTCTTTTGTCTTACATTGGAAAGATCAAATAGATTTTAAGGCTTCCATGATTACTCTTTGTAAAATCTTAACTCTAACCCCTGTTATCTCTTAATAATAGCTCCTGGTTACTCTTGAATTCTCCTATTCATCTATATGGTGCAAGATCGAGAAAACTTTTTGTACCTTGAAATTTGAGATTTTCTTGCTTTTTTTTCTAGGGTATGTGGTGCATTCAATTGCTTCGTAGAAGGTCAAATAGCGTCATTTTATCTTTAAAAAATTCCTTCACTTCCTGTAATCTTGGTTTTAGAAAATCCAACTTCCAGCAATAACAGTGGCGATCACTTAAGTTTTTAACTAGCTTCTATTTCTTGTCTGCTGAGGAAGGCTCTTAGCCGAAACGTTTTTATCTTATTGTCCTGTATTTTGATTCAAGCTTTCACAAACCTTTTTCTATTTCCTTCACGCTGCTTGAACGCTGTCCTTCATTTATTATCATCTAATCTAATATGTTAAATTATGTCTTTCTCATTGGCACATCTGAGCTCTTTTCAACTATTGTCCTGAAAAACATATTGTAGTTACAGCATCTTACATAGCCAATTAAAGAAGCCAGCAGTTTGAAGTATGTTAAGTTTTTAATATAAATAACTACCAAATGCACCAAAACTGGCAGTACTGAAACTTGCACATTTTTGAATGCGTACTTGTCTACGACTCTTGCATAGCTCCAGCTGCCATGTGAACATAAAAGTGAAAAGCCCAGATTATATGTTTGGCAGTTGCTGTTGCAAATGGTTTTTCAGTGACGAAAAAGGATGAATAGTCTTGCATTATTTTCCCTTATACGTTAGAGAACATGAATGATGTCCATGTTTGAAAAAATGTTGGAGGGAGAGGCCATAATTTACGAAATTACTTAACATGAGACAGCATATCTGTGTGACTTGGTGTGGTCTCATTAAATCTCTCATTGAGTTGTTCTGCCACCTTTTATCAAACAGGGTCCACCATCGCAATCACTTACCTGCGAGCAAAATAATGGTCAGCTATGGTCAGAGCAGCCGAGAGGATTATTAAGTGCTGGAACAAGATCGAAATGCGCCCCCCCACACACACACACACACACACACGCACATGGACGCATAAATCATTAATGTCATAATTTATTAGTTAAATTCAAACATATATTCACAGATAATAAAAAGAGGACAGGAACTTCTGTGAAAGATAATCAAAAACAATGATACACATTATTATATAAACAACAATGAAACAATATACATGAGCAATGAATTTAATTCTAGATTGGTTACAAGCTCACAACAGTTACTTTAGTATTTATATTCTGCTAAACAAAGGTGCTTTCCTTAGCAGTATTGTGAATTATATCAAAATCAATAGTTTTAGNAAAATAATGGTCAGCTATGGTCAGAGCAGCCGAGAGGATTATTAAGTGCTGGAACAAGATCGAAATGCGCCCCCCCCCCCCCACACACACACACACGCACATGGACGCATAAATCATTAATGTCATAATTTATTAGTTAAATTCAAACATATATTCACAGATAATAAAAAGAGGACAGGAACTTCTGTGAAAGATAATCAAAAACAATGATACACATTATTATATAAACAACAATGAAACAATATACATGAGCAATGAATTTAATTCTAGATTGGTTACAAGCTCACAACAGTTACTTTAGTATTTATATTCTGCTAAACAAAGGTGCTTTCCTTAGCAGTATTGTGAATTATATCAAAATCAATAGTTTTAGCAAGATCTGACTCAATACTAAGACTAGCCATATCTACCAGTAGAAGACAGAATTTCTGAAATATGCTTACTCGGGGGATTCATCCTTTTCTTGTTTTGGCAAATCTGCTTCTTCTATAGCACCTTGATCATGGAACCTCTTTCTTTTGTGCTTCGCGTCACCCTAAGTTCCAGCTAGTTTCACTTCCATGCGCAAATTAGAAGTAATATGCTTATCTTCACTCCACATACTTTTCCAGCTGTTCTGAAGATTTTTAAGTTGGACACTGACATCCAGCGTTACATTTCTGTAATTGAATAAACTTGTCACAAATATCAACTGGAACTAATACTTTATACATACACCAGACATTATCACACAAATGAAGAATGTGACATAAGACAAAGCTCCATTTATCTCTGTTCTTGTTTTGGCAGTTAGGTTAAATTCCAAGAAGTTTTCTAATGCCAATTTTGATGCCCAGCAAGGGAGCGGCAAGGGACTTTATACTTTCAACACAGTGTGACTGTCTGTTGTGACTGTCCTGTTAGACATGCAGTAAAGATAACAGCCAATACACTGCAGCAGTTCCCATCACTGTGGACTAGAACTAAACAAGCTGTTAACAGTTTATACAGTTCTAAAGTATGTTATGGCTTCAGGGATGCATTCTGTGCCATCATTTCTATACAAATTAAGTGTGCGCGGCATCATTTCTATACAAATTAAGTGTGTGCCATCATTTCTATACAAATTAAGTGTGTGCCATCATTTATATACAAATTAAGTGTGTGCCATCATTTCTATACAAATTAAGTGTGTGCCATCATTTCTATACAAATTAAGTGTGTGCCATCATTTCTATACAAATTAAGTGTGTGCCATCATTTCTATACAAATTAAGTGTGTGCCATCATTTCTATACAAATTAAATGTGCGGCATCATTTCCATACAAATTAAATGTGCTGCATCATTTCTATACAAATTAAGTGTGAAACATCATTTACACACAAATTAAGAGTGTGGCATCCACATGTTGAAAATAAATCTGTTTCACGTTGCTCAAGTATTTTTGAATGTGGGCCTTTGTATTTTTCTGCCATGTTGGCTGCATTATCATATATCTGTGCATGACAATCAGACAGTGGAATATCGTGTTCTACGATCATCTGGGTTATGTCATATCCTATCTTATGGCTTGTGTTGATAAATGGTATTACATATCGCAAAAGAAATGTTGTTTGCTCAACATGGGAGGAATCTGGCGTGGCATGAACAGTAACAGCAAAGTACTATCCCCCAAAGTGTGTTGCATTACAAGTGAAGATCATTCAGCAATTAACTCCTTTTGTGAATCGGCAATGAGATAATTTATTTGAATTCGTTCCCCCTTCTTCTTGTTACACATGTCTTTTAACATTAGATCCCAATGAGACAACACCTCGATGACTCCAAGGAAATTCCCATTGTCTTTGTCACCAATGCACTGGGAACTGTCACGCAAAACAAGCCCCCATTCATCAAGGAATAGCACAACATCAATTATTCGTTTGATAATGTTGTACCATTTGACAGATTCTATTACAATTGATGCCTCCAATAGACGTTCAATACCTTTGCCAGAAGACAGGCCTCTTTCTAGTTCTCGCCACGCCAGATAGCTCTTACCTCTTCCTATAAATGTGATTTCTCTCATATTCTGGGATGCCAATACATCATTTTCGCCAATTTTTTGCTGCTGGCCATACCCCTTTTTATGCAAGCATTATAGACTTAGATGATGAGATAATTCTCATAGATCTTGTTACAAATAGTCGACTAGGAAAGCAAAATAATGCTTGTTTAACTTCACCCCAGACGTGCCAATCAAAATAATGCTTGTTTAACTTCACCCCAGACATGCCAATCAAAGTAATGCTTGTTTAACTTCACCCCAGACATGCCAATCAAAATAATGCTTGTTTAACTTCACCCCAGACATGCCAATCAAAATAATGCTTGTTTAACTTCACCCCAGACATGCCAATCAAAATAATGCTTGTTTAACTTCACCCCAGACATGCCAATCAAAATAATGTTTGTTTAACTTCACCCCAGACGTGCCAATCAAAATAATGCTTGTTTAACTTCACCCCAGACATGCCAATCAAAATAATGCTTGTTTAACTTCACCCCAGACATGCCAATCAAAATAATGCTTGTTTAACTTCACCCCAGACATGCCAATCAAAATAATGCTTGTTTAACTTCACCCCAGAC
>CAXITT010000265.1:0-46050 GCA_964033795.1 Lymnaea stagnalis
TAGTATAAAACAATTCCAAAGCTTTTTGAGCCGTTAGTCGTCTAGGAAACTTACTCACCTACTTGGGCCTAGAGTAGCCATAGCAACAGTAGAAAAAAAAAGCGAAGAAAATCATTAAAATAGTGCTCCAAATGACAACAAATAAACCTTGGTTTCGCTTATTAACAATGAAGTACCACTCTTCTTTGTAAAAGTCTTATTTTAAAAATAGCTCTTAAAAAGTTTAACCGAGAAATGGCAAAGAAACAAACATGAAATTGAAACAACGCACAGCGCGTTGGTCCATGCTTTTGATAACGGTGGATGAACACGGTGTGCGTTGTTCCGCATCGAAAGAGTTAAAAAGCCTGAATGCAGAGTAGAAGCAACAGAAGGTAGAAGAATTGAAGAGGAATATTTTTCACATACTGAAGCTGTTGTGAAAGCAAAGTTTTATTGTGGCGAAGGAGCTTGCAAAATCAGGCCAAGCATTTACAGAAGGAGAGCTTATGAAGTGCTGCATGGTGAAAGTGTGTGACATCTTGTGTTCAGACTAAAAGCATATTTTGCAAATGTAAGCCTTAGCAGAAATACCGTTGCTGATCGGGCTTGTGAGATGGCCACTGATGTGAACACACAGCTGATCGAAAAAGACAAAGACTTTGTTGCATTCTCACTTACTGTCAATGGAAGTAATGACATGACTGACACTGCACAGCTCGCTATCTTCATCCATGGAGTGGACTCCAGTTTCAATGTTACAGAAGAAATATTGGACATGGAATGCATGAGAAATGACAGGAAAAGAAATGTTTGACAACAAATGTCAAAGTTTAACCGACATGAACCTGCCTTGGGACAAACTTGTTGGACTTACAACAGATGGAGGGAGCACTGGCGATGTGCAGCGAAAAAAGTGGACTAGTTAGTTGGAAGGATGTGGTTAAAAATGCAGGATAAATTTACTGGTAGATTGATAGCATATCACTGCATCATACACCAAGGCTGGCTGTGTGGTAGAGTCCTCAACATGCAAGGTGTAATGAGCACTGTTACACAAACAGTCAACTTTATCAGAGCCTAAAGTTTAAATCACAGGTAACTTCAATATTTTTTTGCTGGAAATAGAATCAAGAGTTTGGTGACATGCCTTATCATACAGAGGTGCGGTGGCTAAGTCTGATAAAGTTCTTAGTAGATTTTTCCAGCTGATTGATGAAATCTCTCAATTCATGGGCAGCATTGGGAAAGACTCAACAGTTTTTCGGGTTAAAAATAAAAAGTGGAAATGTGAGTTGGCATTTCTGTCTGACATAACCACTCATCTCAGCGACTTGAACCTGCAGCTCCAGGGACGGGACCACTTGATCACTGATATGCATGATGCAGTGAAGGCATTTCAAGTTAAGCTGTGATTATGGGAGACACACATGCAACTTGTCTCACTTTTCTTGTTGCCAAGCAATGTTGAACCAAGTCAAGCTATAGTGTTTCCCAATGCACACTTTGCTGAAAAACTTACTTTGCGCGGAGTTCGCACGGCACTTTAGTGACTTTGAAGCACAGAAAAGTCATTTCAAGCTGTTTCTAACCTTTTTGTCATAGATGTGGAAACTGCACCTGCAAATTTGTAGATGGAGCTGATAGACCTGCAGTGTAATGGGACGGAAGTTTAGAGGGTTTCCAATTGTTGCATTGTATAATAAGTTAATAACTTGTTTGTTTACACCGAAATAGTACATTTTTTAAAGATAGAAAAGTCTTTGGTTGATTTTTTAATAAAAAATTTGGCTGTGTTCATGCCATGTCATCCATCCATCCTTGTGGCGCTATGGCCCATGTAGGGCTTTGGCCTGCCTCACTACTTCTTTCCACTCAGACCTAACTAATGCTTTTCTTTTCCATGCTTGGATTCCCAGCTGCTGTAGATCTTTTTCCACATCATCCACCCATTTAAGCCTAGGTCTGCCTTTGAGCCGTTTTCCTCTGGGGTTTGGTGATGTACCCGCTTCCCTCTTCTGTCATTTGGCATTCTCTTTAAGTATCCTGCCCAGCTTAGCCTGCCCTTTTTTATTTCTGCTACTAGCGTGGGATCCTGATATAGACTGTACAATTTCGGGTTGGTACGTATTCTCCATCCATATTCATCCTTTGTCATATATTTCCCGGAGAAATTTTCTCTCCCATGTGTTTAATAGGTTTTCTGCTGTTTTTGTTAGGGTCCAAGTCATGCCCTGTCAGCTTATTATTAATGGTGATACCTAGATACTTTTATGTCTCTACTTCCTCAATACTGTGATTATTTATTGTGAGATCTGTAATTGGGTGATTCCCCCTTTGGAAATGGACAACCATTTCTTTCAGTTTTGAGATATTTAACTAAAGAAAATTTTCATTGCACCAACTGATAAAGCTAGTAAGTTGTGGTATATGCTTTCCCCTTCAGATATTAAGCAATGGTAGCATCATCAGTAAATTTAATTATTGGAACGGTGTTGCTTGGGCTCTGGGTATTATTGGTATATATTGTATACAGGACAGGGCACGCAACCTTGTGGTACCCCGGTACATATTTCTCTACTTAATGATATTTGGTCATTCAACTTGAAATATTTGTTAAAAAGTTCAGTATCCTTGCTTGAAAAGCTAACATATAAAGCTTTTTAATCATAAGGTGTGGTTGGATAGTGTTAAATGCTGATGAGAAGTCAAAGATTGATTGATTGAATACTTATATAGCGCTAAGTATCCATGCTATTTTAGCATGCTCACTGCGCTCTCAGTGATGGCATCCGGGGCGTCGCAGGGGTTGTCGGAATGATTCATTGTTTGTCGCCTGTAGGGGACGCCATCTCCGGGTTTGAATTTAGAGTTTCCTTCTTAGATGAGTTGCCGACCAAGGTTAACGTGTCCCATTTACGCTGGGTGCTGGATGGGTTTATGCTTGACTGGGCTTTGGCTGGAATTGAACTCCTGACTGAGATTTGCTCAGTTTAGACCACTCAGCCACCCAGCACTTCCAAGAAAAGCACCCTAGCATATTTTTTAGAGCTGTCTAGGTGATGGTAAAGTCTTTCCAATACAGTAAAACCTCCGTTTTGCAACCCTCTCTTAAACGTCTTCCTCCAACATATGACCGAAAAAAAATTCACCAATGCTTTGTAATATATAAAGACCTCTCTTAAACGACTCCCTCAAAAACGCGACTTGCAACCTTCAAATAATTCAATTTTATGACCTAGCACCTGAAAAAGTCAGATTCCAAAGCAATGCTATATTTGTGCGCTTGGAGAAAACAGTTTCGTTTACGACTTTTAACAGCAGGCGATGCACTAAAGCAGCTAGGAAGTAGTGAAGGGGAAATAACGCTTGTACCGTAAATTTGTCTTTTGAAATACTCCAAGGAGATGGCCAGTTATGGCCTGAGCAGGGGCCTTTCAGACCTTGCTGACACCATGTCTGGTGTTCAAAGAGACATACTAAAAGAACATGCACGGGTGGGGGGATCATGAAAACAAACAGAAATAACAGATTTCTTTCAATAAAAAAAACTATTCAATGACAGAATAAAAATAATTACAACAATATTAATGCGCTTATCTTATACATAAATAGTTATAACTCTAAGCATGTACTCAGCACTTACACACGTTTTTAAACAACTACCAAACCAGCATTGGAATTAATGAGGAATAGGAAGATAATGACTGTATTGGTTGTGAGACAATATGAGTTTATATTGGTTGTGAGACAGAGTTTAGAGACAATATGAGTTTATATTGGTTGTGAGACAGAGTTTAGAGACAATATGAGTTTATATTGGTTGTGAGACAGAGTTTAGAGACAATATGAGTTTATATTGGTTGTGAGACAGAGTTTAGAGACAATATGAGTTTATATTGGTTGTGAGACAGAGTTTAGAGACAATATGAGTTTATATTGGTTGTGAGACAGAGTTTAGAGACAATATGAGTTTATATTGGTTGTGAGACAGAGTTTAGAGACAATATGAGTTTATATTGGTTGTGAGACAGAGTTTAGAGACAATATGAGTTTATATTGGTTGTGAGACAGAGTTTAGAGACAATATGAGTTTATATTGGTTGTGAGACAGAGTTTAGAGACAATATGAGTTTATATTGGTTGTGAGACAGAGTTTAGAGACAATATGAGTTTATATTGGTTGTGAGACAGAGTTTAGAGACAATATGAGTTTATATTGGTTGTGAGACAGAGTTTAGAGACAATATGAGTTTATATTGGTTGTGAGACAGAGTTTAGAGACAATATGAGTTTATATTGGTTGTGAGACAGAGTTTAGAGACAATATGAGTTTATATTGGTTGTGAGACAGAGTTTAGAGACAATATGAGTTTATATTGGTTGTGAGACAGAGTTTAGAGACAATATGAGTTTATATTGGTTGTGAGACAGAGTTTAGAGACAATATGAGTTTATATTGGTTGTGAGACAGAGTTTAGAGACAATATGAGTTTATATTGGTTGTGAGACAGAGTTTAGAGACAATATGAGTTTATATTGGTTGTGAGACAGAGTTTAGAGACAATATGAGTTTATATTGGTTGTGAGACAGAGTTTAGAGACAATATGAGTTTATATTGGTTGTGAGACAGAGTTTAGAGACAATATGAGTTTATATTGGTTGTGAGACAGAGTTTAGAGACAATATGAGTTTATATTGGTTGTGAGACAATATGAGTTTATATTGGTTGTGAGACAATATGAGTTTATATTGGTTGTGAGACAATATGAGTTTATATTGGTTGTGAGACAATATGAGTTTATATTGGTTGTGAGACAATATGAGTTTATATTGGTTTTGAGACTGAGTTTAGAGACAATATGAGTTTATATTGGTTGTGAGACAATATGAGTTTATATTGGTTGTGAGACTGAGTTTAGAGACAATATAAGTTTATATTGGTTGTGAGACAATATGAGTTTATATTGGTTGTGAGACAATATGAGTTTATATTGGTTGTGAGACAGAGTTTAATCTATATTTATGAATGTAAGATGGTGCCTATACTTAATGGTATGTGTATTGTTTACTTGTTTACTTAATTTTTTAAATGTCATTTTTCGAAAATGTCCTACCTCCTTTTTAAGACCCCTCCAATTAACGCACTTGGTTGTGAGACAATATGAGTTTATATTGGTTGTGAGACTGAGTTTAGAGACAATATAAGTTTATATTGGTTGTGAGACAATATGAGTTTATATTGGTTGTGAGACAATATGAGTTTATATTGGTTGTGAGACAGAGTTTAATCTATATTTATGAATGTAAGATGGTGCCTATACTTAATGGTATGTGTATTTTTTACTTGTTTACTTAATTTTCTAAATGTCATTTTTCGAAAATGTCCGACCTATTTTTTAAGACCGCTCCAATTGACGCCCTCGTTTTAATGGCAATTGAAGGCTCGTAAAACTGAGGTTTTACTGTAATAAAACTTTTTACTATAGTTTTAGTTTTGTTGTTGTTTTTTTTTTTTTCGATTGAAGGCAACATTTTTAAAAAACCTACTTCAATAGGTCATCCTTGTCATGGTAAAGTTTTAAGTCCAGTTCTCACATCTTCATGTGAAGTTTTCAATGTCCATCTTGGTCATCTGCATGTGAAGTTTTCAATGTCTAGTTCTGACATCTTCATGTGAAATTTTTAAAGTCCAGTTTGGTCATCTCCATGGCTTTCATTAATACATTCAACCAACCAAATTTGAGAGGAGACTCATCTGGAGGAATACAATTTTAAACATAATTTACACTTCTATTCTAAACTTAATATTTTAACCATATTTCTTGTCTAAATTTAATATTCTAACTATACTTCCAATCTATATTTAATATTCTAATCACACCTCTAGTATAAACTTATTATTCAAGTTCATTAAGTAAACATTCTGTTTTAAACATGACACGACAGATACTTAAGATGAGCTCAATCAGGGTGAATTCTTTCCCTCAAAGTTAACACTGAAAGTTATGCACTTCTTTGTTCCCCAGTCTGTGAGAATTTAACAGAGTGCTCCTCTGGCTTTAACAAAATCAAACAATCGCTCTTAATTAAAGTTAATATTGTCACTAAGGGAGTGAAATTCTGTGGTATATGATGCCTGATTATTGCACTTGAGACACACATTAGATGTGTTTAAATTGCTCTGGTTTAAAAATTTTGTCTTAGAAAGAATATTTGCTGGATATGTGCTAAAAATGAATAGATACAATGTAATCAAAACACATTATTTGGATAAAGAAAAGAATCTTATCTTACCTTATCTTATCTTATAGTGTTGAAATGTAGCAAAAAAAGGTGCAATGGTAAAAGATCATCTTTAACTTTTATGGTCCTGAGCAGAGCTATCCAAATGGGACCCTGATGGTAAACTCCTTCACTTTGAGCGTCACTCATTGAAGAATGTGTTCTCTTCTCTAATCTGTATCACAAATTAATTCTGACATTGTCATACAAACACACTCATACATTTTTACACTGGCTATCTATTTTAATACATTTGAGATTAAAACTAAATATTGTGAATTTTCATTAACTATAAAACTAAAAATTGTGAATGTTAACAAAATTGTATTATTTTTAAAATATCTACCTTATGATAATTATAGTTTATAACATCCTACAGTTGTAAATAAATTGAAATTTAATGTAATGCTTATTGGTAAGCCCTTGACCATGTGTTGTTAACCCTAAAGAGCCACAAACATGATGTTTTTATCATAGTCAGATCCCACTGTGTGGCTCATCTAGGTTTAGATGCTTTAGCCTTATAAAATCTTTGTCACGACCACACCCCCCAAAATAAAGTAACGAATTATATTATCATTTAATTCACAGCTTATATTATACTCATGCACCAGACTTGTTTCCCCAGGAACTCAAAAAATAGTACAATTCCATCTCAAAATAGTACAATACTGTCTCAGAATAGTACAATACTGAACAAATTAGTACACTTGGTAGCAATAAAAGGGGCACATTCTTTAACTGAGTACACATTTTATAAATATTTAAATACCTTGTGTATTGATGACGCTTGCTGAACTTTTAAGCTGCTGGAGTTCTTTTGCACTGAAAGTTTCATCCAAGTCCAAGCAGCTTCCTGATTTTCTCTTGAGGACTAACAAGGCCTTTGTTGTTTTTGGACCATTGTTGTTCCCTGGTCTGTGCATGTTTTCAGGACCATAGAGAATACTCTCTCGCACACAGCACTACAGGTGCAAGGTTCTTAACGGCTGGGTGCTTTTGGCTAATTGTTTGCCAAATCCATCCTCAACACAATCCTCAATGTTCCTCTGCTGATACCTATCAAACTCTTCATAGATGGTGTCAACATCAGACCCTCTGGGGATCAGAATGGGGAATCTGTTAAGGAAGTATTCTAGCTGGTGTTGTTTAACCTCTATTCTCCTTTTTGGATCAACTACAGAAGCATTCTGAAGTACAGGATCCCTTAGGGAAGATTTTTTTAGAAGGTAGTCAAGCACCATCTCAAAATATTTTCCAACAGAAGCATAGAACTAGAACTCCACAACCTCATTGTCTCTGGGGCTGTACTTTTATTTGTTTTGCAGCATGGTCTTTGTCTGATATCCAACAATCAGGTCAGCATCATCTTTCTGACTGCTTCTTAGCTTGCATTGGAACTGAAAGACAAAAAAATTATACTAGTACTGTAAGTATTATGATAAACCATTTCGATGATAATCTAAAACAAAAGAAATGTATTAAATTTCTCCAACTAACTACAACATAAATGCATACATTAACATAATCAATGGTCAATACCATTAACTGCTGTTGGCAAGAGAAATCTGCTGTACAAGTCACCAAATAGGCTGCAGGGATCTCCTTCAGCATGATGATCATGGCTTCTTCTGCCTGCAGTTGGACAAGTTCCTGTAAAAATAACCATGTGTCATTAAAATACTATTAAGTACAACAGTATGGTAAGGTAAATAATACAAAATTACTAATGTCCACTACAGACAACTTTGCACAAAATAAAATGATCAGTGTGTAAGACAAGAAATAGCAGTTAAGTTGATTTGTTAGTGACCGCAAAAAGTCATAAATGGCATCAACCTGCTTCACAGAGTAAGTTGTGCAATGTCCTTCCAACACAGCAGTTGTCTGCCCATCATGTGGTTTCTTATTTGATTTGGAATTTGTATATTTGACTTCATAAAAAAGTGCATTAAACTGGTCCCAGTTTTCAAACAATCATTTTAGGCATCTTGCAATACTAAGCCATCTGGTGCAGACATGCTGGATGTTATCATTTTAGGCATCTTGCAATACTAAGCCATCTGGTGCAGACATGCTGGATGTTTTCATCTGTCCTGCACCATACAGGACTTGCAGGTTCTTCAATTCACTCTGTCTCTTCACACTTTCTTGAAGAAGTAACAAACGTCAACCAGTAACTCCTCAACTTGGGTGAGACAGGAAGCCTCCTTTTTAGCTGCAAGATGCACCAGATGGAGGCAGCGTCATGCCAGATAAATGTCTTGCTCTCCTTTAGTAAAACTGTATACTCCATTGTATTGGCCAGTCATCACATTGGCATTGTCACAGCCTAATGCAATGCAGTTTACCCATTGTATTGGGCAGTCATCACATTGGCATTGTCACAGCCAAATGCAATGCAGTTTACCCATGAAATGCCCTGTGAATTCAATTCATCTGCCATGATCTTAAATATATTCTGTCCTGTGGCCGGCTTTGTACACCGGCAAAGCTAGGAGATGAGAATTTACAAGGCCACCCTATCCTTCAATGGTGACCAATGGAGAGTACTGCTTTTTGTCTGAGTCTTTACTACCATCAGTAGCAATACTGAATGGCAATCTCGGCATCCTAATGGCTAAATTCTTCATAGTCATTGCAGACATTTCTAAAATCATAGCTGTTGCTATATCTCTGCCACATTTTATATCTGATATGAATACAAGAAAATAATAAAGATATTAATGAAAATATCTGGTATGACAATAAAATAATTATTCCTATGGCACAAATCATCTTTAAAGCTGCACTCAGAAATGTGCTCTTTTTTATTTTATTAAAACATATCTTCTATGCAAGCTACTTGATTTTGGAAAAGTGATTTTGAATTTAATATTTGACAAAAAGATGTCAAGGATGTACTTTTACTCAGTGCTTCTTTAAAGGACTTACGGGCTTTGATTTCAAAATGTTTTTTTTGCAATCGTTTTGACTCTTTTGACACTCAATAACTACAGCAAGTTGTTGAGGGGATATATTGTTTAAGGGATAGAGCTGTTTAGTGGGTTCTAAAGCAGGGGACTTCAACGCCCAATCACCGGACTGGGGCTATAATGAACGTAATTCATCTGGACGTTACGTGGAGGATCTATGCATCACTACGAACCTCATCCAGTTGCACGACGAAAACAGTGAGCCCACACTGTTGCATACGAGCCACAGTACGGAATCCCGACCAGACTTGAGGCTAATATCAGGGGACCTTCAGTCCAAGCTCAGTCTGGTCGTACTGGATGAGGTTGGAAGTGATCACGAACCGATCCTCCACCGAATTTTGCTTACTACCACCAAGGCACGCCTCCGGAAGAGGCACTGTCAGTTTCGGAAGGCAAATTGGGCAAAGTACGAGACAGAGATCGAAGCCAGACTGGCCGAGACCCATGCCAAAGAGCCGGTAGATCTAAATGTGGAGTACGAGTTCTTTGTAAGCATGATTCTCGATGTGGCAAAGAAAACAATACCGAGAACCAATGGAAAGCAAAACTTCAGACCGTACTGGAACAAGACTCTGAAGGAGCTAGTGAGAAAAGAGCAAAGGCGCGAAGGAGGGCAGCCAAGAAGAAAACACCTGATAAAGTCTGGAGGGCAGGTCTACTCTACAAGTTACAATTGCTCGGAGTAACAGTTAATATGCACAGGTGGATTCATTCTTTTTTATCAAACCGTACGATATCCACCCGTGTAGGGGACAAGGTTTTGAACATGTGCGCACTCGAGGATGGGCTCCCACAGGGGTCGGCCTTGAGCTGCACCTTGTTCCTGGCGTATGTGTATGACCTGCAGTCACAGTTGGTAACAAAGAACACAATGTTCGCGGACGATCTAGGGATTTGGAGCTCTGGCAAATCCATCCAGTAACTGCAAAACCGGCTGCAGAGTGATCTCACCAAGATACAGGATTACGCTAGGAAATGGAGATTGGTGGTGAATGCGGAAAAGACAGTGTATTTGCTTTTTACCAAGGGAAGGAATGCTCTAAAGGGGAACATCGATCTCCAAATCTGCAGGAAAAGGCTTAAATGGGAAAAATCACCAACGTACTTGGGTGTCAAGTTGGACCAAAAAATCCAGCTTCACAATCATGTACGGGAACTCAAAAACTCAGCCTGATCAAAAAACTTGCCAGCACCACCTGGGGGGCTGACGCAAAACTCCTAAAAACTCTTTACCTTGGGAGCATAAGAGGTGCCCTGGACTACAGCCTGCCGGTCCAGGTCTT
The DNA here is from genome assembly GCA_964033795.1 of Lymnaea stagnalis. NCBI lineage: Eukaryota > Metazoa > Mollusca > Gastropoda > Lymnaeidae > Lymnaea > Lymnaea stagnalis. Next base: position 10,527 of record CAXITT010000265.1, read on the forward strand.
TGCGAGCTGTACGGCTCTAGAGGGACTGGACCGCATACAGAATCTAGCTCTCAGATTCATATGCGGGGCGTTACGTACCACACCCACGGCCGCCGTGGAAATTATTTCAAACATAGAACCACTACACATCAGGAGGGACAAAGCTATCCTAACAACCGAAGAGCGATTCCATCGAATGGAACGAACGGAACCCTATTTCCAACTCCAAGACTGCTGGGTAAAGAGGACAAGGCTAAAAAGACCCTCCTTTATGGATGCGTTCGACTCACTGGAGAAAAAGCACCCTTTACCAGGAAACAGGGAAAAATTACGCTTGATCCAGGAGAGATGACCACAGGATAGCGGCGAACCATCTGATGTACGTCTGACCCTGTCAAACACGGCGGTTAACAAGTCGAGCCCTCAAAATGAGCAAAAGGGGGCCACACTAAACGATTAAGGCTTATAGTGACGATATGATATCAGTCTTCATAGACGGCTCTTATCTCGCTGGCGAAAAGCGGGCGGGCTACGGCGCGCTCATACAGTATCCGAAGGGGATACCTCCAACAGAGATTTCAGGCCCAATCGGCAAGAACAGTTCTGCAGCTGAAGCAGAAGTTGAAGCTATTCTTATGGGCCTGAAACAAGCGCGCCGTCGGCTAGGCAAGCGCAAAACATTTCCATCCATCGTAGTGTTCACCAATTCTTAATGTGCTATTGAGATTGTGAAGAAGTGCTCTTGGGACACTGAGACGGTACAGGCAATCATGGAACTCGTGCGAGACATACGATCTCACGGAGGGAATGTGACCCTTCAATGGATCCCAGGACACACGGGATAGAGCTGACTGGCTTGCGAAACAAGGTTCTTCCCAACCCCAACCTGACAGGCCAATGACCCAATTGGAGGTCAAAGCCTGGATAAAAGACCTCTTCCAGGAGGAATGGAGGAAAGAATGGGAACAGGGTACCACTGCACGAGAGCTTTACCGGAGCATGCCTAAAACTAACCGCAAGGGCGATCAATGGTGGAGTCTCAAACGACACCAGCAGAGCCTCATCACACAGATGAGGACAGAGCACTGCCCCACGAGGAGCTATCTAAATAGGTTGAACCCACTACGGGACCCGAGCTGCCGCCATTGTGGACAGGCACCGGAGACAGTAGAGCACCTTCTAGCCTGGTGCCCAACATTAGCGACTGGCGTGGCTGGGGTGCTCCCAGCCAACCACGTCGAGAGCCTGTTGTACGGGACTGCCCAGCAGATGAGGCAGGCCTGTTCCATACTTGCCGGGGCCATTAAAGAGCAATAGCTCGGTCCCATACAGTGAGTGAAATATTTCAGTGGGTTCTAAAAATATATTTCAATATTTCAAATGCGACTAACTAGACATTAAAAATATGTCCAAATCCACACTTCCCAGTGCAGACTAGTTGGATCATTTATTTCATTTTAAAAATCTTCTCTAGTTTTCTCAGTTTTCACAATCGCTGCTTTAGTGAATTATGTGCCAGCCTTCTAGCACGCCTAAATTAGGAAAAGTAAAGTACTGTAAAGAGTAAAGTAAAAGTTAAAGAAACAATATAGAAACATGTGACATGTGGTAAGAATCCCTGCCTTATTTATTACTACTAGGCACTTTGATGAAAATTTCAAATGGCCTATAGCCTATGTTCATTATATATATAAATAAATATTTATCTATAAATATATAAACTAATATAAATGATTATTATATTAGTTGTAATAAAAGCTATTTATCCCACTCCTTAAATCATTTATAATAGTATAATTACTTTTATAATACTTTTACTAAGCCTATCACTATCTAAGTCAAAGACAAGAGCTTATCAATCCCATGTCAGTGTCAGCCAGGTCCATGGGAACCCAAAAATTAAAATCACTGATATTCAATAAGCCAATAATAATTATTTATTTTATAAAACATTTTTTATTTATACAAAATGATTTATTATTAGTTACATTTCCCATTTACACTCTGGATAGCCAACTTAATGAATTATTAATTACCCCATGGCCACTATCGATAATTGGAAATAAGCAGACAAGCACGGTGGCCATTAGGGGTGTGCCGGAATCCGGTTCCGCTGGATTTTGCACTATCCGGTGAAATCCGGTTCCGCCGGATTTACATGTATCCGGAACAACCGGAATCTGGAATATACCGGATTTCGGAATTTGCCAGATTTTGTGACTCACCGGATCATAATCTGAAATAAAAGTAATTCTCTTTCCTGAATTCCACATGATCACCATACATTAATCGATTGTTTCGAGCGTTGAGCTTGTTTAATGTTTAATATTCCGAACATACCAGAGGCTCACCAGGCATAATAATAATAACAACAACATAGAAACTTATTATGCGCCAAATTACAGTGAAACAATTAAGTGATCTCCAACGAGGTATAAATTTATACTAGAGTGCTTTGATTGGCTGGTTGCTTACCACTTGATTACCTAACGCGATAGAAATTTATCTCAGTTTTTAAAATTTACCGTAATTTTAATTCATATTTTGATTTATATTATCGTTCACTCAATTGTTAAAAATATGTATCATTTTTGAGTAAAAATTAACATTACGTTAGCGGTCTAGTATAAATTTAAAGGTCTTTGGTGATCTCTATGTCACCAAGCCATCTTCGGCGATTCTCGCTTGCGCTGTGATCTGTGCTCTTTGGTTTAAATGACGGTATGACGTAGCCGCGGCCCGCGGCGCTCAGCTGTTACAAAATATTTCGCCATATTGAATGCTTGAAATTGGAGTGGAATTTATACTTTAAAACTTTATAACGGTAATTTATAAAATTTATCTCATTTTCGAAGCTAGTTCAAGCTACAATTCTAAATAATTTTCAATTTAGTAACGAATTTAAACTGTTCAGAAGGCATCCAACCCCTCAGATTTACCGGTATCTGCAAAGTACCAAAATCCGGAACCCGGTAGAAACCGGAATCCGGATTATTCCGGAATCTGGATTTCGCATAAGAAAATCCGGATCCGGTTGGAAAAAACGGATCCGGCAAACCCCTAGTGGCCATGATGATAAATTACATAGCCTAAGCCTAAAAAAATGACATCTGGGAAATTCGTTTTTGAAGCCCACCCATGGTCTACACTCATGAATTTTGGATATGTTGTAAATGAACCTATAAATTATAAGAGCTGATTTTTTTTTATTATTGAGCACATTTTTAAAAAAAAGTTATTATTGAGTGAAGTTGACCAATTTTTAACTTCAATTTTCAAAGCTCTAAATATAACAGGTAAGATGTCGGCTTTAATTAATTGGCGGTAGTAAAATTATATTATCATGCTAAAAATTGATTATAAAATGCGAAACAATTATACCCTCAGTAAATTAAAAAGTAGAGGTCGCCATTATGACAACGAAAATGCGATACCCGTTTTTCGGGTATTTCCGGTCGATACCGAGGTCCCTAATTATTACCCTTTTTTTTTTACTAGCCTTATATTATCATGCCTTACTTAAGTCTTTTCATTCCTCTTATGTAGAGAGCGTACAACTATATACGTTGGTTATTTTCGCTAATAAAATATTTTCTTTTTTATTTTTTAAGTGTTCTATACCTATTTTATCATACATTTGGAAGAAAAATATATAAATTATAATATTTAAAGATTTTAAATAATAATTGATGTTTTTTAGCAAATTCGAGGTTCACATGACATGCCGAAGCGTTATCGCCATTTGGGAAAATTTGGGCAAGACGCTAGTCGACTCAGCAGCCCAAAATTTTAAATAATGAATACTACAGACGAAAATATTGATCAAATTTTATCTGAAACATCTGGGCAAGATAGTTGGGAACCTGAATTTAGTGACTTTGATTCAGATTTTGATGAGAATCTGCCTTTATAGCCCATTATAGTCACTAAAACTAGAAGGTTAGTAATCGAGCGTTTCGTCATTCTATATTTTTTATAGATTTTTTAATTTTATTTTTATTTTATTGGTTTAAATTGTATTTTTAATCATATTTGAAGTATTTACTACCCATTTTAAAATGAATCTACGCAGATAAAATCATTGTATAATTTGCGATTCTTTTATTACATAAATAATTTTAGAAGACGTTATGCTTAGAAGCTGTTGCTAGGGAATGTAAACAATGCCGTCGGCACTAATTATTATGACATATTTTATCCTAAAGATCATGAAATTTGACATCGATGTGTGTTATAAAAAACGAATTATCTGACAATAATCTTTTTTGTCATAATGATTTTTAGACAGTAATTGAAGTATTAAAAACTGGAAATTTAAGTAAGTATATATTTTATATTCATTGCATCCCTAATAGTTGCATCATATAGGTCTATAATATTAGTTCTTCTTTTACATTCATAGGCTAGGCTTGTATGAGGTTCGAGATGATGACCCACTGGTTCCCACTCCTAAGTTTCCCCCAGCCAGAAAGACAGGCTGACATGTGTGGGAAGAAATGTCAACATAACATGGATACAATCTACACCATAAAGTCTAAGGATTTTCAAGATATGTTTCACACTGAATTTGGTTGAAACATTTGTAAAATACACCTATTCAACTACCATGGGACCTTCTAAACCATCTATCAACTGTGGTTTGTTGATATCTCAACAACATATCACTTTTACACATTTTTAGGACTACTAATGTGCATGTCAACTGTACAAGTCCTCAGTGTACAAAAATACTCGTCAACTGCAACAATGTTTCACTACTACCATGAATTGTAGGCTCATGCTGTATTCCCCAAAACAGATTTATTCAAATAAGACATTCTTCAAAGTTGATAATATTGAAACAGACAATGAGGACAAACTATGCAAAGTGAACTTGTCAGACTTTATCAGAAGTAAATAAAGATAAAAACCAAAGCAATGTGATATGATGTGATGGATAATAATTTATACTATGTTCAGTGGAGAGAAAATTAGACAAGCCTCACTTATTTCAAATAATATGACAGCAAATGGATTTTCTTTTGTGAACAAAACCAAAACTGATGGTGTCTTTCTAGGCAATTATTGGGGAGAAAAACCAAATATTGTCAAATCAGATTTTGAAATCATACAATTCATTCCTGTGACCTGTGTGGTGTTGACCAGTTGATAAATGAATATATCATTCTAAGTAAAGAGAACAGCACTGGACTAATCCCCTTTTCCATTTTGTTGATAATGCCAGCTATAATCTCTTCAGGATTGTTCAAAAGAAAACTATTATATAGATGAACTGAAGCTACCTGACATTTTATTCTCAACTGACTTCAACGAGGAAATTATTTTAGCATTTGATGATTTACTGAAAGTGATGCAGTTCCAAGTGCTGCAAATGTAAATAACACCAAATACAATCTAAATGCAATAATTCCTGATTGCATAGATTTTAAAAGCAATTGTCAGTGTGCTAGTGCTATAAATTAGGAATGCTAAGAAAATAAAATTATAAATCAAATATAGCGCATGGTAAATTTATCTTTGTTAAAAAAACAAGAAACTTTCTGACTAACAGTACCATGAAGTTTAAAATCTCTATTATTTTTTAAAATCTTGAAGTATTTTTTAAAAGGTAAAATAATAATAACCTGAAATTTTTGTGAATACTTGGTGGGGTGGTGATTTTTATTTTTTTAAAATTATTTCCCCTTTTTGACACATTTTACAAAATAATTTATATTTTGGTCAAATTCTCATGAAATGTTCTAAATCATGAATATAATATAGGAAAATGAATTTGCTTTCTAAATAAACAGATTTTATTAAATAATTTTATGTGGTTTGTTTTTTTTTCTTCTTTGCATGTGATCACCAATTTTTTTTTTTTACACATTTTGATTTTCATTTTTAAAAAAAAAGCATTTTTTTTTTTCACAACTTCTAAGTATTGACACTATGTGTTTGAAAACAAATATTTTTAGAAACCTAATGCATTTCCCCACAATAATATATTAACATCATGAATTTTAGACAAGGATTCTAAAAGTTATTGACTCTTTTTTAAGGTCACTAGAAATCTCATGAAAAACATGCAAAATTCAAGGAACTAATAACTAAAGAGTTCCTTAAATTAAGGCAATGAAATTTAAGCGCGAATAATTATTTCTAGTGACATAAAATTAAAACTTCCTCTTTACCTGATGGAACTAAAAGCTTAAAATTGCGTCTTTTTGTTTGAATACAATAACCATTTAACAAAATAGTACAAGATTTTTTTTTTAAAAATGTACATTTCATGATTCTTTTGTCATTTACGACGCCATTGTGGGAAAACAAGGAGAACTCTTCTGTCTTCAAAGATACGTTATAAAAGTTGCCCAATAGGATAAATTTAGATTTAAATATTTTTTATTTTTATTTTATAAATCTATCTACTTTGTCTGATATTTCTTTCTAGCCCACTGGATCCATGCACAGCCATGTAAAGGTGGTACTCGCAAAGGACCCAAATATCAGGGGGTGCATTCGCCCAGGGCACTTTAAAAAAAATATATATAATGAGGGGTGGCATCTTCGGCGAGCTGAAGAGTTTTTTTTTTTTTTTTTAAATTTAGTGGTAGTTGGTAGCACAACGCTCTAGTTAACATATCGCAACATAATCCCTGGTCCGCTCGTAACGTTTCCAAGATCTACTCATTATGAGGACATGTAACACATCAACCAACGCTTGGACATTGGTCGCTCTCTGTTGTTGGTGAAATTCTATAACGTGGTCCATTAATAATTAAATTAATATGATTACTTTTCTAAAATTCAAATGAAAACAATAAATGTATCTAAATCATCTTGATTACTATATTTTTAAAAAAAAATCCTCTACGAAAATGGCTTAAACAAAAAAATAAAATTAGAAAGAAAAAACAACTACCTGCAATAAGAAATAAAAACAACCAAAAAGAATAAAACTATAAATCTATGAAATAAGGAGAAAAAACACTTTTTAAAAAAAAATTCTCATACTATTATTGTTATCACACCCGGCTCCGAAGCCATTTAATCTATAGGGAGCCACTCCGGGTCCAAATAGTTATTTGTCACTATAAATACCCAGGTACCTATAGGTGCAGCCAAAAACTTAAAATTATTAGTTTATGAATTTATGAAGTGGTATCCACGGACGCTTCATTTTTAAAAATAACAAAAAACAATCAAAATAAATTGATGTATTTATGTCATGATGATTAAGGATTAAAGCAAAAAAACATTAAAAGTTGAATGATCCGATTTCATTAAATTAAATGTGGTAAAATGCATTAATATTGGGTAGTGTTTGTTATGACGTCTCTCCCTGGCGCAAGTCCACTGCTCCAACAGCGCAAGTCATACACATTAAGTCACTAAGTACTGACTCGTAAAATTATATTTTTAAAAATGATATTTTTTTTTTACAGATGCAAATGTTCGCCTATTCACATTAGTAAAACTTTTAAACCAATGAGAAATCTCTAGATTTGATGTGTTCGACTATTCGACTATTTTGTCCGAAGTTACGTTATTCGATTCTAAACCTTACAGTTATTCATGTACTATGTATTTATGCTGTAAACATAAAAATATATAATTATCTGTGTTAACATGTCAGTTCATTAACGCTACTAGATGGAACAATTTCATTTTAAAAACTGCGCTACATTACATTCACCAAAATTTCTCAAGTACGTTTGAGGCGAAATATTTCCTTTAGTTTTATTTTAAAAAATTGGTGAAATTAATCTGCATTGTAAAATGGTATGGGGCATTTGAATATTAATTTAGTTCAGTGGGGGTGGCACATCGAGGGGGGTGGGGTGGGGAGCACTATTTGGTTATCTTATCAAAGTGAAGTTAACTCATGGTGTCATGCAGTGCTGCTTCTCTGTGCTGTCAGCCGACTGAGAGCTGTCGCCCCGTGCTGTCTGGAGCCCTACCCAACCCCCCACAGCCCAAACCAGAAATCACTGAGCTCAAGGATTATTACAACTAACCTCCTTAAAAACTACTACAGGAAATTAATATTGCCTCATCCTTAACGATGTCAAATAGTCTTGTAAATTACCTTAAAAATGTGTTTTACTGTGTTCAGAATAGATTGACTAGGTTCTCTTATCAACTAATTATTTCTGCTCCCCTCAGCATTTCGAAGTGTCATGTGGTCACCCGTTTCTAGTCTCACGCCATTGGATGTTTATGGCAAGTAAAATGTAATGTTTCTGTCAATGCCTTTTTGCTCCATGCTAGTCAATAACGTAATGTTTCTGTCAATGCGTTTTGCTCTATACAAGTCAACAATGCAATGTTTCTGTCAATGGGTGTTGCTCTTTAGTAGTTTATTAATTAAAAATTTGACATACGGCACCTTAGTGAAACATGAATTCAGCAAGGGTGACAATAATAAATACAGTTTGGGAACCACTGACTTTTATTGAACATTATTGAAAAAAAGCTAATCATTCAGAATATTTAAATTATTGGAAAATGAAAAACAAAGCAACAAAATAAAGGAAGAATGTTAATCAACAATACATCGCAACAGTATAAAGCATCAATATAAAACATCAATATAAAGTTTCAATATGAAGCATTAATCTTAAAGCATCAAAATCAAAATTTAAAGTATGAATATTAAGATCATTGAAAGATCATATGACAGGATTTCAACTTTAAATTGAAAGGATGTTTATTATTTCTTATCCTGATCAACAAGGTTTTCCTTTAAGAAAATTCTAAGTTATGTAATTTAACAATACGCGTTTGATAAAACCAGTGTTACTTTAAACCAGTCATGATCATATCAAACATCAACTAATGTTTTGTTATGACAACGACATTGATGTCGGCATAAGTCAAGTGTAATGGCTGGTTCATAATTAAGAACAGTATTTGGCTATCAACTAAATATCTCAACTTAACGGCAAACAACTTCTGGGCACATTAACTGATGGGCACCTGGTGGACACATTACTAATGGGCACCTGATGGGCATCTCTCGGACACCTAACTAAAAGACACCTAATGTGCACCTAAATGAAACCAAACTGACGGACACCTAATTAATGGGCACCTGATGTGCACATTGTATGCACCTGGTGGGCATTTAACTAATGGGCACCTAGTGAAGCCCTACTGAACTGATTGCAAAACAAACCTAAATAATAAATGTTTATCTCAAGTTCAGTCAGGGGCTTCTCATCAGATATGAACCACACTTGATGGGCGCCTCAGTTGATGTGCACCACACTTGATGTGCGCCTCAGTTCATGGATACCACATTTGATGTGGACCTCAGTTAATGGCCTCCACTCTGATTGTGCCCCTCAGTTGATGTGCACCACACTTGATGTGCGCCTCAGTTCATGGATACCACATTTGATGTGGACCTCAGTTAATGGCCTCCACTCTGATTGTGCCCCTCAGTTGATGTGCACCACACTTGATATGGACCTCAGTTAATGGGCTCCACTCTGGATGTGCCCCTCAGTTGATGTGCACCACACTTGATGTGCACCTCAGTTGATGTGCACCACACTTGTAGGGCATCTGAACTGCTGAGTGGGAAAACTGACAGGGATATCAAGCATATCTGTCACATAATGCTCCTATCCCAACAATATTTTAAAATAGCATTGAGAACCCCTGGTATAGAAGCCTTCGTTAAATGACCCCGGTTTTATTTGTAGTCTAATTAACATAACTGATGCATTCAACAAATTTAAATAGATGATTTAATCTTAAACTAAAAAATGTTGAGATCTTTGGCTTTATTAAGCGGGCGATAAACATTGTATATAGACAACCACGATATTGACTGATCCCGTTATGTGAAGAGTTTATATTTCTAAAATTGCATTTAAAAGTATTTATAAATTTACAATCGAACTAATCAGTGTATGAAGTGTGTTTGTTTAAACACTAGTGGCAGAATGAGAATGTTCATCAACTACGACTGATAGCAATCATTTAACAGAAATTTTATCAAGTTATTCAAGTCGCCCTCTCACAAGACAAACATTATTATTATATCATGGTATAAAATTAATAAAATCGCAAGACTTGCTTGTGGTTTCTAGTGAAATAATTTGTATTAGATATGATGTTCCTGCTTGACAAAATCACGTGTTACGTGTTGTATGTTTGATGTTGTCAACACCTGATGTTGTTGGCAATCACATCACTTCCTTTGATTGTGTTCTAGACGGAAAGAACTCCATTGGCCATGGCAACTCCGCAGAACATCAGAAGTACATCTAAAAATAGATGCTCAAAAATGAATAAATCTTTGTTGGTTTTGTGAATACCGCTATTCATATCTTAAACCTCTGTGTGTAGGTGTTAATTTTTTTTTTTTTTGACGGGTAAAGGGGGGGGGGGTTTTTTTGGATTTTGGGGGGGGGCATGAAAGTACATAGTGGGATAGGGTAACAGATATTCAGTGATGTAACAATTCTTATACAGACTTCCTTTATCCCTAAACAACTTTTTTTTGTTGAGTATGACGTTTGTACAACATCGGCCATGTCTTGTCTTGTAATCAGTGAAAGAATCAACATTACTTAACATGTCCTAGATATTTAATCCCTTCATCAATTATTCAGAACACACAATTTTTTTTTAAAAACAGCTCAATTTAATTAATATAGTTATGACAATTTTTTTTCGACTAAGTTGGTATTATTTTATACACCAACAACAAACACATAACATATATACAAAAAACAAACAGCAACAAATATACAAACCAACAACAACAAACATACAAAGAAACAACAAACAAGTAAACAAACAACAAAAAAACTAACAACATTGAGCACACCTCAACAAGCAAACAAACAACAGACTAACAACATTGAGCACACCTCAACAAGCAAACAACCAACAAACAGACTAACAACATTGAGCACACCTCAACAAGCAAACAACCAACCAACACCACATTTTCTTACTCTGAAATAAACGTTCCTTATTCACTATTGACAACATCCAACAATCGCTAGGCCAAGAAACAGCTCAGGCCAAGAAACAGCTCAGGCCAAGAAACAGCTCAGGCCAAGAAACAGCTCAGGCAACAGTCGCATATTATTTACGGGATCACTTTAAGTGTATGTCAACATTACAGCTGCTGACGTAACGAATGTCCTTAAACCAAATGTGGTGGTGGACAAACTGTCATTGTGCGACTGTGTGGGTTTGTATGTGTGTGTCTTCATATGTCAATGAGTTACATGTTATAGCGAATGTTATAAATTATCATGAATTGAAAGGAACATCCACAATCCAGTACGCTATAAATAAATCAAACTATATTCATGTGTAAAATGTTACCTAATACTTATTTATAATATATGTGATTAAATGTGTAAAGAATAGAATGTGTTGATACCTGTTCGGGACCATTTGTCAGCTACGCTATTCACGGATGCATATTTCAGAGGGGTATGAAATTTTTCACACAAATAATCAGACGTTCTGTTATACGTTAGTTCATCTGTTTAAATGAAATAAGAAGATTATTTTTTTTCTTAAAATGTGATCAAATATTTATACAAACTGGACCTATCACAGTGAACATTTTTCTCCCCCCTTTTTTTCGTCGCTGCATATTTAAACTCTCACTCATTTTCCTTCTGCCACACTTCTATTGCTGCCCACAGATACTACTTTCCAGCTAAGTGCTATTTCTTATTTTTATACCGTTTTTTCTGTTGTTTTGTTCGCTGACGAAGGCTTTCTGCCGACACGTTCGCTGTTTTGTTGCGTGTATTTTTTCAGGTTTAACCCTACTCTGTTTTACTCATTTTATTTTGTACTAACCTGATTGCAGTCTCTCCCCTTATTACCCCTTCCATTAAGTGAAAGTTTGATGCCAAAATAAACTTAATATAAAAACTTAAATCAGATTACAATTATAAAATTACAATGTCTAGTGGACGAAACTTTACAAACATGTATTAAAACTCTTTAAATTAAATAAATATATGCATATGTAAAGACAATCAACAAATGGTCTTAACAGTTACCTCTAAACTTCTGTAAGCGAAGCTCATCTGTCACTCCCTTCATTCCATGATAATCAACAATAGCCGGCCATTCTCCAATTGTTGCAACATCAGCCAAGAAGACTCTTAGATTGCAATTCCTCACAGTATAAAACACGGGCGGATTCAAATGAATTATAAACACTCCTTTTGAAACCATATAACAGTAAAGACCTTTATTCACAGGTGTTCCATGAGGATTCCATGAGGTGCCACACGATCTCAATGGTGTTGAATGCCCCTGTCAACATGCATGCAATCAAGGAAATCAACGAAGTGATCACCGCGGAACACAATTAAGATAAAAATTAAAGAAAGTTTTGAAAAGAAAATTACGTTTCATAAAAAAAAATACACGTAATGTGTGTGAGTAGCCATATTGTAGTTGGGTTTTAGATGAACAAAATTTTTCTCAGAGAAGTCTAATCTCTGACTCACAGCCGTCACCTTACATATACAGGCAGGAAGCTACTTGAGGCAAATAATTATGGGTTCTATTATATGTAATAATTTTTTATTTTTTTTAAAAGCTAGGGCAGCAAATCACGGCTCGCGAGCAGTATGTGGTTCTTTAAGAACCTAGGCGAGCCGTATGTGGTTCTTTAAGAACCTAGGCGAGCCGTATGTGGTTCTTTAAGAACCTAGGCGAGCCGTATGCGGTTCTTTAACAACCTAGGCGAGCCGTATGTGGTTCTTTAAGAACCTAGGCGAGCCGTATGTGGTTCTTTAAGAACCTAGGCGAGCCGTATGCGGTTCTTTAGCAACCTAGATCCCAGGTCACGTCAACGTTAGTGGCAGTGAGAAAGCCGGGGCCAGAAGTACCAATGACTTATTTAGGAATAAAGGGCATACAACACGACCGCCAGAGGCATCTTTTCACATTGGTCGACTACTAGCAGACAAGACCCATGGTGGGAAAGGGCCACAGACAGCAGGGTTTACTGATACAAATGATTTTATTCATATTTATTTTTTTTAAAAACTTCTGGTGGAGGGGGGCTGGATACTTTTATTTTGCCAATTCCAGCAAAAGGCCAGTCAAGCAAAAACAAGCAACCCGGCTGGATGGTACTTGTTAACCTTGGCGGCAACTCATCTAAGAGAAGGAAACTCTGAATTCAAAACCTGAGATCATGTAGTCCCGTAAGTCGCATACGATGAAACAATCTAACTCCTGCATCTGTACCCATCCCTGGTCGTCCTGACCTAGTCCTGCCACTGGACATAGGTGGACCCGGTAGAGAATGTGTGGTTGACGCTCTGGCAACTCCTCCTCACTATAAACAAAAGTCACCCGCGCCAGTCATCAGTCATTCAACACCGGACGACTCGATGGCCATAGTCGATTTTCGACGGACCAACAACATTTCGCACTAGGAAGCACACAATGCTCCTAAGAATGAATGAATGAATTTGATTTAAAATTGACCACTTTCGCTTTAATGGCACATCAAGGGAAGGGAATAGTGTGTACACTTGTATGTGGGTGGTTAGGGTAAGAATACTTACCCTAGATAGTATCTTCAAATGAGTATCAAAATTTCTAGAATATAAGAAAACGACAAGTTTACTGCGTTTAAGTTCTCTTCAGTAGCGCCGCAAGTAGAATTCCCCCAAGTGCACGGCATGGCGTGCACGTTTGTGCTCAATATTCGCAAGTGCACGGCATGGCGTGCACGTTTGTGCTCAATATTCGTGTCAAACAAAATTTGCATTTCTCAAAATAAATTGGGATTCTTAAAACCAACGATGGTGAACTTTCTTTACTGTACGGAAACCGAACCAATTTACAACTGATAAAAGGCATTAGCTATAGCCTACTTAATTTCAGTGTTACCTGCTGGTGTGGGAATTCAACGTTTGATATTAAACACCGCATAAACCGATTAATCAAGAAAGCTAGGAACATAACACAAACTAAACATCCTTCACTTGAAAAACTATTTGAAGAAAGATGTTTTTGTAAAACTAAACACATTTTGGATGATACGCCCCATCCTCTTCATCACAGATACATAACATCGGGCGACTTCGGAATGAATTCTTGCCATCAGGCCGAGCACCGAAAGATATAAAAATTCTTTTGTTTCCCCAATTTGTACGAATTTACCAGCATGGTCCCTCTGAAGTCACACATCTTCATGAGAACTAATAAGTCCCCGATTTGGCTAAGAGAACTCACTGAATGGCTGTTTGAGATGATTTATTATAAAAATCTTGCGTTCAAATTTTTTTATTTCTGTGTTGAAAATGTATGATGCAATCGAAAATCATTTCCGTTTTTTGGATCAATAAAAGAATCTTATCTTATAAATATTTCAATGAGTATAATTTATGAATAAATTTACTCGTAATTAAAACTTATTTTATATTTTTACCTTTTATGTGGGAGTTCAAATAGTAAATAAAATAATATTAAATAATGATGGCATTCAAGTTGTGCTAAGGAAATAACAGGAACAAGTTATGAGGGAGTGGGAAATAAAACGACAGGACAATACGGGAAGAGCGTCGCTTCAATGAGTTTCCTTGAAAATGTGATTCCCTTTCTTTATTTTAACCTATGTTTTACATTTTTTTATTCTCACATATACTTGACATACTGTCTTATCACATATATTTGACATTGTTTACCATCACCTATGTTTGACAACCTTTCTATCATCCAAATTTGACATTTTTTTTGGGCTCATATGAAGACTTACAATTAAATAAATTATCAATTGTTGGGTGTTAGGGGGCACGCACGTTTGAGAATTCTCCCAGGTGAATTTATTAAAAATACGCCCTTGTTACCTTTCACTGATTATACTTTTAGAAATATATTTAAAAGCTATTTTTAATACATATCTTCACTTATTCACCGACCCCATGAGCTCACATTGTACATTCGATTATACGCATCCCTTCTGTTTTCAAATTGATAATAACCGTTCAGGAGTAATTTTGGACTATTTTTATCTTTTTTTAAAAAATCTCCTCCTTATTTACACCAGGTCAAGGCTCAATATTTCTCAGATGCCCATCAATAAGTTGCCCTATGGTCAGATGCCCATCAATAAGTTGCCCTATGGTCAGATGCCCATCAATAAGTTGCCCTATGGTCAGATGCCCATCAATAAGTTGCCCTATGGGGTCACGAATAATTTCAAGGTTAAATACAAAGCGGAAACACCCCTTCCCCACCCCCACCCGTTGTTCTATTGTGTTCAACTTAATGACCCGTTGTTCTATTGTGTTCAACTTAATGTTAGTAGAAATGCTCAGCTCACCTTAAAGTTGCTAACTTCTTTAACAGCTCACCTGAAAGTTGCTAACTTCTTTAACAGCTCACCTTAAGTTACTAACTTCTTTAACAGCTCACCTTAAAGTTACTAACTTCTTTAACAGCTCACCTTAAAGTTACTAACTTCTTTAACAGCTCACCTTAAAGTTGTTAACTTCTTTTACAGATCACCTTAAAGTTACTAACTTCTTTAACAGATCACCTTAAAGTTGCTAACTTCTTTAACAGATAACCTCAAAGTTACTAACTTCTTTAACAGATCACCTTAAAGTTAATAACTTCTTTAACAGATCACCTTAAAGTTGCTAACTTCTTTAACAGATCACCTTAAAGTTGCTAACTTCTTTAACAGCTCACCTTAAAGTTACTAGCTTCTTTAACAGCTCACCTTAAAGTTACTAGCTTCTTTAACAGATCACCTTAAAGTTGCTAACTTCTTTAACAGATCACCTTAAAGTTGCTAACTTCTTTAACAGATCACCTTAAAGTTGCTAACTTCTTTAACAGCTCACCTTAAAGTTGCCAACTTCTTTAACAGCTCACCTTAAAGTTGCTAACTTCTTTAACAGCTCACCTTAAAGTTACTAACTTCTTTAACAGATCACCTTAAAGTTGCTAACTTCTTTAACAGATCACCTTAAATTGCTAACTTCTTTAACAGATTACCTTAAAGTTACTAACTTCTTTAACAGATCACCTTAAAGTTACTAACTTCTTTAACAGCTCACCTTAAAGTTACTAACTTCTTTAACAGCTCACCTTAAAGTTGCTAACTTCTTTAACAGCTCACCTTAAAGTTGTTAACTTCTTTAACAGCTCACCTTAAAGTTACTAACTTCTTTAACAGATCACCTTAAAGTTGCTAACTTCTTTAACAGATCACCTTAAAGTTACTAACTTCTTTAACAGATCACCTTAAAGTTGCTAACTTCTTTAACAGATCACCTTAAAGTTGCTAACTTCTTTAACAGATCACCTTAAAGTTGCTAACTTCTTTAACAGCTCACCTTAAAGTTGCTAACTTCTTTAACAGATCACCTTAAATTTGCTAACTTCTTTAACAGCTCACCTTAAAGTTGCTAACTTCTTTAACAGCTCACCTTAAAGTTGCTAACTTCTTTAACAGCTCACCTTAAAGTTGCTAACTTCTTTAACAGCTCACCTTAAAGTTCCTAACTTCTTTAACAGCTCACCTTAAAGTTGCTAACTTCTTTAACAGATCACCTTAAAGTTGCTAACTTCTTTAACAGCTCACCTTAAAGTTGCTAACTTCTTTAACAGCTCACCTTAAAGTTGCTAACTTCTTTAACAGATCACCTTAAAGTTACTAACTTCTTTAACAGCTCACCTTAAGTTACTAACTTCTTTAACAGCTCACCTTAAAGTTGCTAACTTCTTTAACAGCTCACCTTAAAGTTGTTAACTTCTTTAACAGATCACCTTAAAGTTGCTAACTTCTTTAACAGCTCACCTTAAAGTAAAAAACTTCTTTAACAGATCACCTTAAAGTTACTAACTTCTTTAACAGATCACCTTAAAGTTGCTAACTTCTTTAAAAGATAACCTTAAAGTTACTAACTTCTTTAACAGATCACCTTAAAGTTAATAACTTCTTTAACAGATCACCTTAAAGTTGCTAACTTCTTTAACAGATCACCTTAAAGTTACTAACTTCTTTAACAGATCACCTTAAAGTTACTAACTTCTTTAACAGATCACCTTAAAGTTGCTAACTTCTTTAACAGATCACCTTAAAGTTGTTAACTTCTTTAACAGATCACCTTAAAGTTCTTCTTCTTCTATATCTTAAGGGCCCACGATCAATTTATTGATCATTTTGGCTCCTATGCATGTAGATGGGATTTGCAATGTTTCTGTTCCTGGTGTTGATGAGGAAATTTCACAGATTTCCAGTGCCACTTTGTGAGGGAATCATGCACTGGGGGTTTGAAGGCTTGAGGCAATAGACACAAATGTGTCTAGTGTTGTCGCCTCAACCGTTCCTTTTGAAAGATTGTTCCAGTCCCTGATTGTCTTGGGCAGGAATGAGCAGCTCCTATACTGGCTTCTTGCTGGTATGAGCCTGAATTGCCTGTCATGGCCTCGTCGCTGTCTATGGGGGAGAGGTACGAGTTTCTGTTTAATACTGGAACAGTGGACCAGCCCATTATTTATCTTGTACATCATGGAGAGCCTGGATTGTCGTCGTCGTTTCTCCAATGGTGACCAGCCTAGTGTTTCTAGCATGCTGCCAACACTTGAGGTATTCCTGTAGCGGTTTAGGACAAAGCGTGCTGCTCGTCGCTGGACCGCCTCCAACCTGTCAATGCTCTTCTGGGTAAATGGGTCCCAGACTGAAGATGCATAATCTAAAATCGGACGGATAAAGGCTTTATATGCTCTTTCTTTCACACAGGAGTTGCCAATCTTTAGATTTCGCCTTAAGAACCCTAGGGTCTTGTTTGCTTGGTTACATACATTGTTAATATGTTCATCCCATCGGACCTCTCTTTGAATGGTAACACCCAGGTACTTTACGGAGGAAACTTGCTCAAGAATATGGCCGTGCAGTTTGTATTGGTAGTGTAGAGGAGTACAACTTCTAGAGATTGATAGTGTCTGGCACTTGGCAGGGTGAAATTCCATGTCCCAGCTCATCTCCCACTCAGCTAACAGATTGAGATCCTGTTGTAGCTGGTCCTGGTCAGATCTGTTGGCGATCGTCCTATACACTGCTGTGTCATCTGCAAACAGTCTTGCCTGTGATGTCAGTTTCTCCGGTAGGTCATTAATGTATGCTAGGAACAAACAGGGGCCCAGGACTGATCCCTGGGGGACCCCTGACTTCACATTGACAAAGGAGGAGCTTGTACCGCCCACCACTACTGCTTGGCGTCGGTGGCTGAGGAAGCTAGAGATCCATGTTTTAGTGGTGCCTTGAATCCCATATATCTGGAGTTTGTGTAGAAGCAAACTATGATTCACCCGGTCAAATGCTTTTGCGAAGTCCATTACTAGCACGTCAGTCTGCTTGTGGTTCTCCAGATTGGTCATCAAGTCTTCTACAAATTCGAGAAGCTGGGTCTCACATGACCTATTGACTCGGAAGCCATGTTGACAGTCATTGAGTATATTTTGGCTTTCAAGATGCTTCATGACAGAGCTTACGATTATGTGCTCCAACAGTTTGCAGACGACGCTAGTGAGGGATATCGGACGATAGTTGGCAGGGTCGGAATGCTCCCCTTTCTTGTAAATTGGAGTGACATGCGCTGTTCTCCAGTCTGCTGGAACATTTCCTGTGCATAGTGACGATTGGAAGAGGATTGTCAGTGCAGGAGCGATTTCTTTGGCTAATTCTTTGAGCACTCGTGGTTTAATGTTGTCAGGACCACATGCTTTGTAAGGATTAATGGTATTGAGGAGGGCAAACACACCTTGTTCTGATATCTGGATATCTCCCATGATAGGATAGGCTCTGTTCATCATTTTGGTTTTCAGAAGGAACTCAGTCTCAGAGTACTCTCTACCGTCACCAAAGACCGACTGGAACTGCTGATTGAGTATCTCCGCCTGTGCTTTTGGGTCAGATGTCAATTGGCCATCCCACCTCAAGGGGGAAACTCCAGCGTTTGAGGACTTTTGGTGTTTCACATAGCTCCAGAAGCGCTTGTTCTTGTTACTAACTTCTTTAACAGATCACCTTAAAGTTACTAACTTCTTTAACAGATCACCTTAAAGTTGCTAACTTCTTTAACAGATCACCTTAAAGTTACTAACTTCTTTAACAGATCACCTTAAAGTTGCTAACTTCTTTAACAGATCACCTTAAAGTTACTAACTTCTTTAACAGATCACCTTAAAGTTGCTAACTTCTTTAACAGATCACCTTAAAGTTACTAACTTCTTTAACAGATCACCTTAAAGTTACTAACTTCTTTAACAGATCACCTTAAAGTTGCTAACTTCTTTAACAGATCACCTTAAAGTTACTAACTTCTTTAACAGATCACCTTAAAGTTGCTAACTTCTTTAACAGATCACCATAAAGTTGCTAACTTCTTTAACAGATCACCCTAAAGTTACTAACTTCTTTAACAGATCACCTTAAAGTTGCTAACTTCTTTAACAGATCACCTTAAAGTTACTAACTTCTTTAACAGATCACCTTAAAGTTGCTAACTTCTTTAACAGATCACCTTAAAGTTGCCAACTTCTTTAACAGATCACCTTAAAGTTGCTAACTTCTTTAACAGATAACCTTAAAGTTACTAACTTCTTTAACAGATCACCTTAAAGTTACTAACTTCTTTAACAGATCACCTTAAAGTTACTAACTTTTTTAAAAGATCACCTTAACGCGCCGTGTGTGTTTGTCATTTTCGTTTTTAAGATAATGTCCATCCAACTTACCACCATCCACCTTCCATCTTTTGGTCCTTTTATAACGACCTGAGAGTTACCCACGAAATATGGACATTTGTACTGACATACGATGTGGCTGGGGAGATTGTCAAAATTTTCTGACTGGTCCAGAAACATGATCATTTCACCATCAGGTTTAGTAAAGCAATCTTTATGAGCTCTAGAGTTGCCGTCAAATCCAGTGAAATAGATGTATACGCAACTCCTCTCTGTGGGATGAAAAAGCACTGTAATACTAGTAAAGGAAGTTAATCTTTATACTAGTGAATTAATCTATGAACATAACAAGGCTTGTTTGTAGCGTAATCAGAGGCGTGCCCAGCGAGTAGCTATCAGACGGAACTGAAGCGATTACTCATTGAAGAGTGGCACTAACTAACTAACTTAAGAAAATCAGCGAACACCGAGCCGAAGCTCATATGGTCCTCCCCAACGCACCACCCCGCCAACCAAATCGGCCGTCAACCACTCCCTCAGTGGTCTTTATTCCGATCGGGCCGCGAAGCGGCACGCCAGGGACATTCCGCCCCCAAGACCGCCACGCCCGACCTCCACTCGATTGGCCGCTGAGCGTGGCAGCCCCAGAGAAGAAACACCTGGCCAGCCGGATTGCTGCTCACGCAGCAACAGGGCCGGGGTTTCTGGGGGGTTGGGGTGGATATTTAACGTCTCTAAAGTCCCCCCTTACCACCCCGGGGGGACCGCGTAGATGTTTAAAACCGACGCCCTCTACTAGTGTTTATGTGGTTATTCTACGGCATGACTAATTCACACCGTAGATGGGAAAGAGAGGTTGCCTTGGAGCAGTACCCTCAAGACTGCATATTTAGAATCACCAGTGAAAGGTTGCCACACACCTTCACCTCATATCCATACGGCAACTGTAATCATGTCCCAACCTGTTTCTGCGCTTTATAAAATAATTCGACTGCACTTAGTGGGAAGCCATGCAATCGTGCTCGTTCTAACGCAGTCTCCGTGCGTTACCTTTGCCTTTCAGCGCAGGTCCCCTACACGGTGGTACTGTTCCCCGGGTAACGCTTCAGGGGGTTCGTGGCGAGCGCCTCTTTATCAACATGTCAATAACTAACATGACGACAAGAGCCCGGGGCTAAGAGTGGCACTAAATCTGTGAGACAGACAAGACAAAACATGGACATGTTGGTTTAAAGAGTGGCACTAAATCTTAAAATTTATTTTTACAGTTTTTTTTTTCAATAAAGGATAAAAGTGTCGAAAACCAATTTGAAATAATTTTCTCCAAAGTATTTTTGAAGCTCATGTATTTTATTTAATAGTTTAAGTCAATTTATATATTGCAAATTGAGAGACAACTCTTATCAAGCACTCATTATGAAGTCATGTAACAAAGTATTAACAAGATACTTTATCCGTAATATTTATAAAGTTACAGACATGCCTACATGAAGGGTGTATATAATGTGTCTACAATGTTGCCATGTTGGTAACTGATATTCACCTACCATGTGGAATGTAGATTATGGCAATCACAAGAAATAGTAAACCAGAAGGTTTCATTTCTAGCTCTCTCCCTCTCTCTCTCTCAATGCTTTATAATATAACCTGAAAATTATATAAAAATATACACACTATTCGGTAAAGTATAAATTATTTACACAATTTGGTTTAACATGAAAAAAAACTTTTTATGGATGAAAATGTTGATGTGAACGGGGAAGAAATTAATATGAACTGAAAACATCTATATGTGTAGATGGCTGTCCAAGTCTATTTGTGTAGATGGCTGTCCAAGTCTATTCTTGTAGATGGCTGTCCAAGTCTATTTGTGTAGATGGCTGTCCAGGTCTATTTGTGTAGATGGCTGTCCAAGTCTATTTGTTTAGATAGATCTCCAAGTCTTTTTGTGTAGGCATCTGTAAAATTCTATAGTGTTAAGAAGCTGTCCAAGTATTGTTGTAGGCAGTTGTGTAAACAGACTCTCAACAATCACTCCTCGGAAGTGACCAAAAAGACCAGAGAGACTGACGAAAGCCAGAAAATCAAACGCCAGAGGTAAAAGGGATCTCGGGCCCAACCAGTAGGTGCGCAACAAGACATTTTAACTTCTCCCTTCACGATGCAAGACTTGCAGAAAGTCCGTGGAAATTGCAAAAGAATGAAAGCACCAGATCCAGATAAGTTTATGACCAGAGGTTAACTCACCCGGGCAAGTTTACCAATGTAGCTCTAATGGCTTTACATTCCCAAAGATGTAAATCCAGGTCATCTCCAGACCAGCCATTGACCGATAGCCTTAACATTGTGTGCAGTGAAAATAGCTGAAGGTAGAGTGGCTGTGAGGCTCTACTGTCGGCTAGAAAAAAATATGAGCTTACCTCCTACGCAAAGGCGTCATGCCCAAGTCAAACTTCTCGTCCAATCGATGATAATGGAAATGTTCCGTGGCGGTGTTCTTTGACCTCCAACAAGCGTACCGTAACGCGATGGACCGCCTCATATTTAAGCTGCAGAATCTGGAGATTACTGCAAAATCATAACGGTGGGTTGAGGAACTCCTAAAGTACCCGACTATGGCCACTAGGTTTGAGAAGAAGGTATCAAATCTAAACACCTCAGGGAAGGACTTGCGCTGGGTTCTGCCCTCAGCTACACACTATCCCTTGACAACGTATCTGACCTACAGAAAGTGTTTGAGACTCTGAAAGCCATGTTCGCAAAGATTGAAAACCTTTACAGACCCGGTTGTAAGACGTGAAACAGCTGCAGACAAGGTAGGACAATTCGAACTGTCGACTTTTGTTCCTGGTCACCAAAACAGTGGAACTCCCGCTAGTCGGCTGGCCCATGATGCAGGGGAGGGGTGCAGGAGTTTTGAATGGGGAAACAAAATCAATCACGCCGATGCCCACCTGATGAGTCAAGTTAAGCCATTGACAAAACAGCGCAGGGTAACAAGAGTGTAAGCTCGCCTCAATATGGGAATGGCATAAATGTAGTAAGATATTAGATTAAAAATAATAAATTACTAACTTACTAAAGCTGTTTTCGGGTGTTTTTTCTCGTTCGTTTTGTAAACTTTATATTAGTAGTAACTATTCAAACATTTCAATATAGATTTAGCAATAGATTTTTTCTGTGTGGTTTTCTGGGAACGATGATTAAATCCTTGTTATTGCTTCCGACCATAGCATTGAGTCTATGACGTTTTAAACAATTTTATGCCTAGTACAAAAATGGATCGGGAGTTTTTCATGGATCAAAAATATTAGTTGATGTATTTATGAACTGGTTTCTAATCTACAGGCGCTACAATGCTAAAATAACAAATAACGAGATACGGCCCGCCATCATTGGCTGCAGCAATGCCTGAAATTCCCATCTACTGAATTGTGAAAGAAATCGTTCGCCATGCTATTGGAGAGTACGATGACCTACTGGTGACAGTGAACAAACCCAAACTACAATGATACGGCCACGTAACAAGGAAACAAGGGCTTGCCAAAGAAATATTGCAGGGCACCACAAGAGGAGGGAGAAGAAGAGGAAGACAAAGACAAAGGTGGGAGGATAACATCAAAGAGTGGACAGGACTAACACTGGGCCATGCCGTGCGTAGTGCAGAAGACAGAGAGGAATGGAGGAGGATGGTTCAGCATGTCATCTGTGGCGCCCCAACGGTCCAAGGACTAAGGTACATGATGTTAAGTTACCTGACAAAATATGAACTAAGGTAACACACGGTTAAGAATCCCAATTATTGCTTCACCCCTTCCCTCCATCATGCTTCACGACCCAACTTTTATTCCGTTTCTATGAACGATATTGATATTTTGATGTGCTAAAATGCGAGCAGTCTACCAGAAGCGTGATAAGTATAAGAGATTATGATGTCCAAAACACTTTTAAACCGAATATGGTTGACACCATACTTAAAGTTGAGACGATTTCATTTTCCGAAAAGACAATATTATGCGTCAAAAGCAGTTGCGTGATATAAAAAAAAAATAGATCATTTCGCTTTGTTATCGGGAATTCTATTTTGCACGCTATTGAACTCATTATTGAACCATATTTTCTTTCAAACATTTAGAATAATGTGTAATATAATCGATTAATAAGACACGAACAAATTGTGTCATGAGAACAATATCAGTTAGCTTTAATAATAATTATACATTATACAAAATTAAACGTTTCGGCACATGCCTTCATCAGTACAAACAAACAAAACACATTTAAATAAGTATAAATTAAATTTAAAATTAAATGTAATTATAATCCCAATACAAAATTTGCTCTTAAGGAAACACTCCATTAGGAAGCAGTCCGCGAGTCACAAAAGAAACTTTATCTTGGAGAAATGTGTATACTTTGTGTATTCCATATTCAAATGATTTTCCAAAAAAATAATTTTCATAGCAATGAAATTCAACCAATGAAAATATATTTTTTTCTATCCATTTAAGGGCAATTACACCAATATCATGAATTAATTTGCAACTAGATTGAATATTTTTTTTCTTCTAATCATTAATAAGCATTTAAAAATCATTGACAATCACAACGACAAAAAAACACGAACTGGTTAACATTACTACAAGTGAGAGATGCCTCACCACAACAATGAGCAGCCCTTATGTGTACTCTATATGAAACATAGGGCAGAATATTTCATTTGTCCGTAAGCCTTAACCACTCTTTGCCTTAACCACAATGTTCATTATCATTTGAGATCTTTCTCGCTGGTCACATCACAAGTATTGTCAACTCATTTGAAACTTGTTCTTTATCATACTCTAGTTCAAAATGTTACCAATGAAGAAAAGTCTCCTCAAAGTGACCATGCACATGAAAAACTTCAGAGCAATCACGGCCATGGCTCATTTTAACCAGATTGGTGTTCAACAATGAGAGAAAAAGCTGACCTCCTAAATCATGGATTTGAAACCTCAACTCCTCTTCAAAATCATAAACCATTGCACCAGTGCTGGCAGCGCTCTCTCTCTCTTTCTTTTTGAAACAACCATTGTGTCAAGCTTAATGACGGGGCATGCTGGCTCACAAAACCTTGGTACCTTTGGCTCACTTTAGTATTACTATTAATTTGGTTTTGTATAGCGCGGTGCCTTAGCCTAAGGCTTGGCTCTCTACAGTACCCCAGCTAAGGACAAGGCTCACTGCAGTACCCCAGCTAAGGGCTAGGCTCACTGCTGTACCCCAGCTAAGGACTAGGCTGACTTATATAGCGCAGTAGCCCAGCCTAGGGCTAGGGTCATTGCGCTTCACATAAAAATTGGCACTTACAGTATACATTTTAAAACAATTGGTAAAAAGCTTGACCTCAACCACCCAAGCATAATGATGGACAGCACCCAGTAGCATCGAAGGCTGTCATGGTCAGTCATGGTCAGTATATTGTGGATGTGTAATGGGAAAAATTCCATTTTTGGGGAGGTCACCGAAAGAGAAATATTGTTCACCATTCGTTTCAGTGCGTGTTCTGGGAACAGCTCTCTTTAACGAAAAAAAAATTGAGCAAACCTTGCTAATGTTACCTGTTGATTCATATTCACAATGACAATTTGGCAAACCAAGCTCAAAATACCCAGTGGTTTATTTTTATTACAGTTAACTGCAGTAAAATCAACATTTAAACATATCCTGGACCAGATTCCCTACCAAATCAAATTCATTACACGTCTCTGTAATCCAATCAAAATTTGAGCAAGCCTTGCTTACATTACCCAGAAATTCATTTTCCTTAATGTCGTCTGTAACAAAGATAGCCCAGCATCTCGTTTTCACAATTGCAATATCATAGGATTTAAAAATATTGTCATACACATAAAGATGTACACATCCTATTTTCTACTTACAAGGTGCATATTCCTAAGAAGATAATTTATTTGTCAAATTAATTCTTTCATTCAGAGGCGCATCTTGTGCTGGATGGGGCAATATGAAAGTATTGACCCCCCACCCTCGAGATTTTAAATTTAAAAATCCCCAGGATTTTCCCCTTAATTATGCAAACAAACATGTTTAGGATATCATAGTGTATGTTCTTATTTGGATGAGTGATAAATGCATTAGTGAATTCTATTTGGCTATGACGTTCCGCTGCAATTATTGACTTAAACGGCATTTTCTTATTAAAGGTATATTTAAAAGTTACGTTTTTATAACGTAATAAATTTCATAAAAGTAGATGTTCTAGATTGGGATATAGAAGTTTTTAGATGTTCTAGATTGGGATATAGAAGTTTTTAGATGTTCTAGATTGGGATATAGACGTTTTTAGATGTTCTAGATTGGGATATAGAAGTTTTTAGATGTTCTAGATTGGGATATAGAAGTTTTTAGATGTTCTAGATTGGGATATAGAAGTTTTTAGATGCTACAGTTTTTGGACATATAAGTGTTTAGATGCTATAGTTTGGAACATAGATGTGTGTAGATGCTATAGTTTGGGACGTTTAAGTGTTTAGATGCTAAAGTTTGGGACATGGTAATGTTTAGATGCTATAGTTTGGAAAATAGAAGTGTTTAGATACTATAGTTTAGGACATAGTTGTGTTTAGATGCTTAGTTTGGGACATTTAGTGCTAAGATGCTATAGTTTGAGACATACCAATGTTAAGTTGCTATATTTTGGGGCATGGTAGTATCTAATGCTATAGTTTGGGAAATAGAAATGTTTAGATGCTATATTTTAGGACATATAAGTGTTTAGAGGCTAAAGTTTTGTTTTGGACATATTCTGTCCGTTCCCACGACCCGCACTAAATTATATGGTGAACGATCTTTCTCTTTCTGCGCCCCCAAACAATGGAATTCTTTGCCACTACACATCCGCAATATAACAACCACACAGGCCTTCAAAACAGCACTCAAAACACATCTATTTAAACTATACTACTCTGACTGATTCTCCTCCTATAAACCGATAAACGTACATGGGTTTCCTTGTAAAAATGTCTGGTGTGGGTGGATGAATATACCTCTGGTGTTGTTTTGCTTATATGTTGTTTTTATTTCATTTATGTATTTTATTTTAATATTATGATTATGCCTCTTTGCTATATATGTACAGCGCGGTGAGCCCAGCCCTAGGCCGGGGTACCGCGCTATATAAGACCACTTATTATTATTATTAATATTTCATTTATGTATTTTATTTTAATATTATGATTATGCCTCTTTGCTATATATGTACAGCGCGGTGAGCCCAGCCCTAGGCCGGGGTACCGCGCTATATAAGACCACTTATTATTATTATTATTAAGAGTTTAGATGCTATAATTTTGGATATATAAGTGTTTGGTTGCTATAGTCTGGGACATAGAAGAGTTTAGATGCTGTAATTTGAGACATAGCAATGATTAGATGCAATAGTTTGGGATATAAAAGTGTTTAGAAGCTGTAGTTTGGGACATGGAAGTTTTAGATACTAAATTTGGGACATATAAGTGTTTAGATGCTATAATTTGAGACATAGCAATGATTAGATGCTATAGTTTGGGGCATAGTAGTGTTTATATGCTATAGTTTGGGACATAGAAATGTTTAGATGCTATAGCTTAGGGCATAAATGATTTTAGATTATATAGTTTCGGCCATTAGATTATTTAGATGCTATAATTGTACATAGATGTGTTTTGTTGCTTAAGCATGGGACATAATAGTTTTTAGATGCTATAGTGTGGGACATAGAGGTGTTTAGATTCTATAGTTTAGTACATGGTCTTTTTTAGATAATATATTTGGGACATATAACCGTTTATATGTTATAGTTTGGGACATAAGTGTTGAGATGCTATAGTTTGAGACATACCAATGTGTTGAAGCTATAGTTTTGGGCACAGTAGTGTTAAGATGTTATATTTTAAGACATAGGAAGTGTTTCAATGCTTAGTTTGGGACAAAGAAATGATTAGATGATATATTTTGGGACATAGAAGTATTTAAATGCTATAGTTTGGACATAGATGTTTTTGAATACTAAAGCTTGGGACGATGAAGTGTTTAGATGACAAAGTTTGGGACATAGAAGTATTTAGATGCTATAATTTTGTACGTAGAAGTGTTTAGATGCTGTAGTTTGGGACATAGAGGTGGCAAGATGCTGTAGTTTGGGACATATACATGTTCAGATAATAATTTGGGACATATAAGTGTTTAGATGCTTTAGTTTGTGTCTTAAAAATGTTTAGATGCTTTTATTTAGAACATAGCAGTGTTTAGATGGTATTATTTTGAACGTTACATGAGTGGCGTGGGTGATGCCTGATGAGACCCACGCTCAGTTAGATTGTGAGATGTCTATCTCTGATTAACTTTGCAATTGTTTACAGACAAATGCATGTGTACTTAAATATATATTTATAGATAACAATTTTTCACAAATCATTAATATGATGTGACAAAGTTCTACTAATGAAAAAGCTCTATTAAGCAATGACAAAGTTCTACTAAGTATTGACGAAGTTCTACTAAGTATTGACGAAGTTCTACTAACTATTGACGAAGTTCTACTAAATATTGACAAAGTTCTACTAAATATTGACGATGTTCTACTAACTATTGAAGTTCTACTAACTATTGACGAAGTTCTACTAAATATTGACAAAGTTCTACTAAATATTGACAAAGTTCTACTAAATATTGACGAAGTTCTACTAAATATTGACGAAGTTCTACTAAATATTGACGAAGTTCTACTAAATATTGACGAAGTTCTGCTAAATATTGACGAAGTTCTGCTAAATATTGACGAAGTTCTGCTAAATATTGACGAAGTTCTGCTAAATATTGACGAAGTTCTGCTAAATATTGACGAAGTTCTACTAAGTATTGACGAAGTTCTACTAAGTATTGACAAAGTTCTACTAAATATTGACAAAGTTCTACTAAATATTGACAAAGTTCTACTAAGTAATGACAAAGTTCTACTAAGCAATGACAAAGTTCTACTATGCAGTTTAGGTTACTGTGTGGTGTTTTCTTATATCAACATTCACACTGAAAAATGACACCTCTACATTAAGATCACATTTACAAGGTCACCCAGGCACCACGCAATACGCCCGTGTTTTCGTTTAAAATAATTTATTCATTGTCATACGTCAATACTTATCATTTACTAATCCAAGTTTTAAACAGTACAAAAGATAATTTACCGCTGCTGATGCAAGGGTAACAGGTCTTGGTTAACATAAACAAAGTGGCCTATCAATATATATAATACAGCTACATTTCCATCAATTATTGTGTATACATCATGACCGATCGTTTCGTATAGTATCTATACGCTCAAAGAGGACATATAAAAATTTTATGTTTTACATAACACTTTATGATGAGAATGAGTCTAGTTCAGCGTAATATGCATACAGCAATATTTTTATTAGAAAATAACATGAAAAAAAACATATTTGAAAACATTGTAAGGACTATTTCAAGGAACAAGTAAGTTAAAAAGCTTTCAAATACTGAAAAAACACTATTTTTTAAAGTTCTGCTGATTGATCCTAAGTCTACTGCCAAACCTCTGTTGTTGATTTTTTCATTCCCCCCCCCCCCCCACAGACCCACCGCCTTTTAGGATTTAATTTTTCCCAAACTTTTTTTTCCCTTTTTTTTTTAAATAATTTTTTTTTTCCTTTTTATTTTAATAAAAAAAAAAAAGAAAAAAAACATATTTGAAAAAATTTTAAGGACTATTTCAAGGAACAAGTAAGTTAAAAAGCTTTCAAATACTGAAAAAACCCTATTTTTTAAAGTTCTGCTGATTGATCCTAAGTCTACTGCCAAACCTCTGTTGTTGATTTTTTCATTCCCCCCCCCCCCCACAGAGCCATCAGCTGTTAGAGATTAAATTATTCCATACATTTTTTTCACTATTTTTTTTCAAATACTTTTGTTTCTCCTTTTACAATACATGTTAATAATTTTGAATAGTTCTAATCAAAGCAAAAAAATGAACCAAAATGAAAACACGATATTCAAATATAGATTGAAAAATCATTATTTAGTTACTTTAAATTCGGATTGTTAACCTCCATTCATGGGCGCCCGCAGAAAACTTTCTAAGGGGGGTGGGGGGAATCGATTAACTTTCTAGGGGTGGGAAAAATTTTTTAGTAATGTTTTAAAGTAGTTTTAATTTACTGTAGCGTATTTGTATGGTGAACGAACGGACAGGACATCAGCTTAGTTACTTTCTCTTTATTTTCTCTTTACTTGAATACATTTTCTGTCTATTTTTGTCTAAATTTTATTATCCAATCAATCATGGGAAGGGGGGGGGGGAAGGAGCAAGTGCCCCCATTTCCCCCCCTCCCCTGCGAGCGCCCATGCCTCCATCTATTTTTTTTTAATTACAAAGACTCATATCGCCATGTTTTATATAAAACTCAAAGTTACTTTCTCTTTATTTTCTTTTTACTTGAATACATTTTCTGTCTATTTTTGTCTAAATTTTATTATCCAATCAACCATGGGAAGGGGGGGGGGAAGGAGCAAGTGCCCCCATTTCCCCCCCTCCCCTGCGAGCGCCCATGCCTCCATCTATTTTTTTTTAATTACAAAGACTCATATCGCCATGTTTTATATAAAACTCAAGGATCGAGGGAAATACTCACTACACCTTGTATAGATTCACTATTTTTCCACCTCATACCAGTTATCATTTAGCAGCCCATGTACAGAACGCTTTGTTCATCCTTTATGAAAGACGTGTGATAGTATGTACACGATGAATACATTTGGCGGAACTGCGCCGATAATTATAAGGGTGCAATTAGGAGCTCTTAACGTCTTTGCGGCGCCACGCCCCAAATCTTCATTTCGAAACATACACCGTGGCCCCCCCCCCACCCCTACATGTTGATTTCACTCAATTATTCCAAGCACCCTGACAATAAAGCACTTTTTAAAAAATTCAAAATTAAAAAGAAAGCAGATTCTCTGGGTTTTACCAAACCCACGGATACAGACTCGCGGTTGTTGAGAACCCTTGCTTAAATAAAAATTAAATTCAATTGTATATACAGCCTCCCTGAAATAAAAAAAAATATATGTTAAACGTATGATTTAGTTTTGCTGGTCAGAGCTACGAGTAGACAAACGTATAATTATTGCATAACATCATTGATGAGCAAGGAACAAAAATGGAAAAGCTTCAACATTTTTAAAAAAAAAAAAGTCTTTTTCATATTTACATAATATGTAGCATTCAAATTTACAATGATAACTTAACATTAAAATACTAATAGTATACCACATATCAGGGATTTTAATGCAAACATGCCAGCCAAGGAAGAGCGTGCTATTCATTACGATGTTGAATGTGGTTATTTAAAATACTCCTAGATACAAATTGATCGAATTCTCAAGAAAAAAAACCAACAACACTTAAAGTAAATTACACGAAAGAATCTTTTTTTTTTTAATCAAATTTAGTTTTGAGCAAATATTTAACTATGGACAATGAATCAGCCATTTATATCTAACCATGGGCAATGAATCAGCCATTTGTATCTAACCATGGACAATGAATCAGCCATTTGTATCTAACCATGGACAATAAATCAGCAATTTATATCTAACCATGGGCAATGAATCAGCCATTTGTATCTAACCATGGACAATGAATCAGCCATTTATATCTAACCATGGGCAATGAATCAGCCATTTGTATCTAACCATGGACAATGAATCAGCCATTTGTATCTAACCATGGGCAATGAATCAGCAATTTATATCTAACCATGGACAATGAATCAGCCATTTATATCTAGCTATGGAAAATGAGTCAGCCATTTATATTTAGCTATGGACAATGAATCAGCCATTTAACATTAAAAAAAAATTAACAAGACTTCCGGTATTTAAATAAATATATTTCAGGAAAATTTGAAATTAATATTTTTGCCTGAAGTAATGATTATTTTCTTAAATGATTAATATCTTAAACTTACATGATTCGTTTCATAAAAGATTTTTAAAAAAAATAGATTGTGCTAAGTATACAATATGGAAAGATAAAGTAAAAACTATACAATTAATTTCGGCCGGCATTCGTAGTGTCATTGATGGATGTACATCTGCAGTGTCTTAGGCGATGTACAATCAGGACGAAATCAAAACAAATATTTTGTTCCGCTATCTACTTCCGTATTTTGTATAATTTGATTTATTGAACAACTCAAAAGTTCCCAAGCTTTCTGGGTGCCCAAGCCTTCTGGGTGCCCAAGCCTTCTGGGTGTAAGATATCCTGCTACGCAGCAGAGGAAGCTATGGCCTTGCAGAAATATAAGCCATAGTCATTCAATACAAGCCATGGTTGGCCCTAAAAGCGGCCATGGCCATACAGCAATGCAAGCCATGGTGAGTCCATAGAATCCATGGCTGTGCAGGGAACATGCCAAAATTTCGCAGCCATGTGATGCAGGAATCCAGGTCCGTTAAATACAAGACGTTTGTCTTGGCCAGAGAGTAGTGCAGCATTTAATGGCGCCCAATAAAACTGAAATTTTCTCATTAAAATCAATATAAAACACATGACAAAATAGCTGTTTTTTTAAATATATAAACATTAAAAATAGTGTATTGTATCAAATATACTGATGTATGACTCCTCATGTATGAGTCCTGATGTAAGACTCCTCATGCATGAGTCCTGATGTAAGACTCCTCATGTATGAGTCCTGATGTATGACGCCCCATGTATGAGTCCTGATGTAAGACTCCTCATGCATGAGTCCTGATGTATGACGCCTCATGTATGAGTCCTGACGTAAGACTCCTTATGTATGAGTCCTGATTTAATGATGGTCATGTTTACGGACTTTCCAGGCATTCTTCCAGATGTTGCTGAAGCACACCGTGGAGTGGAACCTGTAGTAGATGCCCAGTGGGACACTGACGTGTGTGAAGATCGCCCAGGCTTCAGGGCCATAAAACTCAACCTGGGACAAATAGACGTGGAAGGTTAAGTCAGAACCATGGAATAATTTTTTTCATGATATCAAGAATGGGGGAAGTCAAAACCATAGAATAATTCTTTTTTCATGATATCAAGAATTGGAGGAGAAGTCAAAACCATAGAATAATTCTTTTTTCATGATATCAAGAATGGGAGGAGAAGTCAAAACCATAGAATAATTCTTTTTTCATGATATCAAGAATGGGAGGAGAAGTCAAAACCATAGAATAATTCTTTTTTCATGATATCAAGAATGGGAGGAGAAGTCAAAACCATAGAATAATTCTTTTTTTCATGATATCAAGAATGGGAGAAGAAGTCAAAACGCTTATTTTGTGTGTTGCATCTCCAGTAAGTTTTCATTCTTACTTGACACCTGGTCATCCAGTGGTGACCATTAATTTTCAGCATTGCACACTTGCTACAGAAACGGTTGTACACCTGCTAGCTTCGTGTCACAGACTCGACCATGTGGCAGCCAGGGAGCAAAAGGTCAACACAATGTTGTAATGGCACCAGCAGCGAGCTGGTTGCTAATTGGTAAGCCGGGCCACAAAAAGCCCCACCCCCCGCCCCTTCCTGCCCCTCAAGATCATAAATCACTATAATTAGATTGTGAAATAATTGTTGCCCATTTACGTCTGTATCTATATATGTACATATATCTAGATAAAAATACAATATATAACATTTGGTACCTATTATGGTGTCACGTTTGATACTTTATTTGTGGTCATAATTGGTAACCATTTGCTGTCATATTTGGTACCTAATTTGGTGTCATATTTGGTACCTAATTTGGTGTCACATTTGGTACCTAATTTGGTGTCACATTTGGTACCTAATTTGGTGTCACATTTGGTACCTAATTTGGTGTCACATTTGGTACCTAATTTGGTGTCATATTTGGTACCTAATTTGGTGTCACATTTGGTACCTAATTTGGTGTCACATTTGGTACCTAATTTGGTGTCACATTTGGTACCTAGTTTGGTGTCACATTTTGTACCTAATTTGGTGTCACATTTGGTACCTAATTTGGTGTCATATTTGGTACCTAATTTGGTGTCACATTTGGTACCTAATTTGGTGTAATATTTGGTACCTAATTTGGTGTCACATTTGGTACCTAATTTGGTGTCACATTTGGTACCTAGTTTGGTGTCACATTTGGTACCTAATTTGGTGTCACATTTTGTACCTATTTTGGTGTCACATTTGGTACCTAATTTGGTGTCACATTTTGTACCTAATTTGGTGTCATATTTGGTACCTAGTTTGGTGTCACATTTGGTACCTAATTTGGTGTCACATTTGGTACCTAATTTGGTGTCACATTTGGTACCTAATTTGGTGTCACATTTGGTACCTAATTTGGTGTCATATTTGTACCTAATTTGGTGTCATATTTGGTACCTAATTTGGTGTCACATTTTGTACCTATTTTGGTGTCACATTTTGTACCTAATTTGGTGTCACATTTGGTACCTAATATGGTGTCATATTTGGTACCTAATTTGGTGTCACATTTGGTACCTAATTTGGTGAAATATTTGGTACCTAATTTGGTGTCACATTTGGTACCTAGTTTGGTGTCACATTTGGTATCTAGTTTGGTGTCACATTTGGTACCTAATTTGGTGTCATATTTGGTACCTAATTTGGTGTCATATTTGATACCTAATTTGGTGTCACATTTGGTACCTAATTTGGTGTCATATTTGGTACCTAATTTGGTGTCACATTTTGTACCTAATTTGGTGTCACATTTGGTACCTAATTTGGTGTCACATTTGGTACCTAATTTGGTGTCATATTTGGAACCTAATTTGGTGTCATATTTGGAACCTAATTTGGTGTCATATTTGTTACCTAATTTGGTCTCATATTTGGTACCTAATTTACCTGTATGGGGTTGTGTTGTGGTGTCTGGGTCTCAAATGTGTTCACTGCCCACATGGCGAAGTTTGAGATGAGCAGAAAGGTGATGAACTCTCGACCTGGCTTCTTACGCTCCTGAAATCAGATTGGATCAGACATCTATAAAGTGACAGATTGGATCAGACATCTATAAAGTGACAGATTGGATCAGACATCTATAAAGTGACAGATTGGATCAGACATTAAAACGGTGACTCACAATGATAAAGCAAAATTATATTAATTATGTCGATATTTTATTTTTGGTTTCACATCCAAGAGCCCCCCCCCCCCCCCGACCATGGTATTGAAACGGACTCTTTTAGTTTAGCTGACTCTTGTAAATGAAATGAATTTGGTAATTTAATTTAGTAATGTCATCACAGACTTGATTGCCACTTACATTACTCCTGTTCAATTACAGTTAGCAATCCGTGATTACCACTCACATTCCTCCTGTTCAATTACAGTTATCAATGTCTGATTGCCACTTACATTCCCCCTGTTTAATTACAGATAATAATCCGTTATTTTCACATGCTTTCTTCCTGTGTAATTACAGTTAACCATCCTTGATTGCCACTTACATGAAGTTCTGTCGAGGCCGTCATTCTGTCCCCAGCCAACATGAAAATTGTCTGCGCCGTAGACTGTATCAGCATGGTTATGTTGGACAGAATGGTCAGTGCTGATCTTGTGTCCGCCTCGTGCAGGATGGAGGCCACGAGACTGTTGACAGATCAATAAATAGCTCACTCTATTTAATCTCTACTCCTTACTTCTAATATTTGTGGTGATTATATAATCATATTTTTTATTTAAAAAAATCATTAAATCGTGTTATATATTCCGGCGTTTCCAAAAGTGTGGTACGCGTAACCCGTGGGGGGGGGGGGG
>CAXITT010000265.1:46064-81753 GCA_964033795.1 Lymnaea stagnalis
GGAAGAGTTTGGTGGGGGTACGCGCTGCAGATGAAAAAAAAAAAAATATTGTTTAATTGTTCATAAAGTATCTGCAATATTTTAACGGGGGAGGCTCGGTGTTACAAAAATTATAGACAGGGGTACACAGATGTCGAAAGTTTGGGAAGCACTGAAATATTCGAACACACCTTGAGACTTCAGGCTCACATCATTTCCGAATATATTACATCTCTTTCCGGTTTGGAAACATAAATTAAGAACATATTATTTGAGATTTGAGGTCTATTATTATTATTACTAGAATAAATGGCCCGATGTTATCGGTATAATAATGGTAGGTCCTTTGCGATTGTTTCTACCTGCTAATTGCTGAATCTCATGACAATTCCTCATTTTAAAAAGAAGTATCTATATAATGATATTTACCTTTCTAACATCATTAAGTTTTGAGAAGTATTTTTCTGCCAGATATTATACGCCTACCCTACTCCCTTTCACGCCCCTAAACTAAATTTTTTCCTCTAAACCTGACCTGTAATTACCCAATCTAAATTACCACTAATTATATCACTTTTGTGACAAAGAGAAGTTAATCGAGGGACTATTTCTACGCTAGATACTTCCCCTTTTCGTGTCCTTCAATTCCTACTTTTTTTTTTATCTAAAAATTGTTAAAAACAAACTTAAATTTACAACAAAAACTCTATATTTGATATAAAAATATTTTTAATTAAAGGAATTTGGTATATTTCTATCTCCATCAAAAACTGAGACACACTTTTTTTTAAAAATAACGCTTTATCAGAAAATCGTAAAACAAAGAATTCTTTTATATAAAGAAGAATCTCGAAACTGTTTTTCACGCCTGTAACAGACTTGAGTGTCTTTTTTTAAAAAAAAATTGTTAATCTCATAAAAATGCACACTCACTTTGCTTCTCGTAAAGTAAAAACAAAAATATATATTTTTATTTATTTTTTTTAAAGAAAATAATAACCAATCTCATTTTTTTTTTAAATTAAATTTTCAAGTGTGTAAAATGATTGGGTTTTGATATTTATGGGTATATTTTAATAAATGTACCCACGTTTTGTTAACGCCATTGATTTTCTTAATTGGTAAATGTACGTTTATTAGAAAATGGAGAATGTAACATCTCTTTTTTTCACAAATGTAATACCAGAGGATTTAAATATATTGTCATCCACGTAAAAGTGTACACATCCTATTTCCTACCTCCGATAAGTATGTAGACCTACCCAAGAAGGTTAATTATTTATAAAGTTCATTCCTTTATTTTGAGACGTATCTTGTGCTGCCTGGGGCAAAATGAACAGAACCATATTTGTAAAAAGAGAAAGTAACATTTCTTTTTTCACAAATGTAATAGAATAGGAATTAAATATATTGTCATCCACGTAAAAATGCGCACATCCTATTTCCTACCTCCGATATGTATGTACCAAAGAAGGTTAATTATTGATCAAATGCATTCCTTATTTTGAGACGTATCTTGTGCTGCCTGTGACAAATTGACCCCACCCCCCAAACCAGATTTAAATAAAATTGATAAAATCTCCCACCAGATTGCAGTCCCTTCCAAACCCAAACTAACAATTTGCACTTTATATGATTTGTTTTTATTTGGATGAGTTATAAGTGGATTAGTCAATGATATGCCTATTAATTTTCGCTGCACGGATTGACTTAAACGGCATTTTCTTAATAGAAGTATATTTAAAGGTTAAGTTTTTATTACATTATAAATTTAATACAAGTATATTTTTGCAATGAAAAAAGGTAAAACTTCTTCAATTTTTGAAATACAAAGCTAAAAATTGTGTGTTTTATTAACAATTTAAAAAACAATCAATTATATTTTATAATTTTACTTTCAAGAAGGGGAAAATGCATTATCACTTTTGTAACGCACGGTTATTAAATCAAAGACATTTAAGAGTGTTGGCTAACATAGGCTATTCGTGCTATGACGTCATTTGCGTGTTTATTTAGAACAAATTAATTTTAATTTTATTTCGCAATATTAACAATGCACTAAAAAGTGAACTAAAAACAACTAATTTTTTTTTGGTTTTCCCAACAAATATGATTACGATGTAATTCTTAGATCATAATCTTTCGATTAAATTTTGTGTTCATAACTTTTAAATTCAGATAAAATGCTTAAAATAGTTCCTTAGTTGATACTTTAAATATATTTGTAATTTATAATAATAATTCTTAAAATTTTACTAAAATAAACACGAATTTTATTTGTTTTTTGCGCTTTTAAGTTTTTTCGATATCCGTAAAATAATAGAATATAACTATGATTATTTTTAAGAATCGGAACATATCCAAATCTTTTCGGTTCTTTGGAGTTATGTCAGTATAGCTCATTCTGTCATATATACTATTATTATTTTAATATTAACATTTGGAAGCTAACTAATTTATATTTCACCATTTTATCAAATTAACGAACATAAATTTGTGCATTTATTTATATCTTCTCGTGTTTTGTGTTTTATTTCATGTCGAGAAGGACGAATATCAAAGCATTAATAAAGAAACTTCAACAGACCTGAATATAATAAAGACTTCACCATACCTGAATATAATAAAGACTTCACCATACCTGAATATAATAAAGACTTCACCATACCTGAATATAATAAAGACCTCACCATACCTGAATATAATAAAGACTTCACCATACCTGAATATAATAAAGACTAACAATCCAGTGTAGGAAATCAGGACCAGAATATCCTCAAGATCAGCCTCGTGTTCGTTGTGAAAGGTCAAGCTCTTCATCTTGATGGCGGCCATGATGATGGCGAACAAGGTCACGGCGTAAATGAAGGTCTCCGACAAATGGGTCAGTATGATGGCCGACGACTGGTTGCGGAATAAGTAGGTCAGCGGAATAAGTAGGTCAGTGAAATTAGGTTAATGCATGCGTGTTTTAATGGATTTTCATTTCACTGATTAGTGACTTAAATCAGATCTGACACTCTGATGACTTCACAAAACGTAAATGACGCCAAAATGACTTTAAAAACGTATATGATGCTAGAATGACTTTAAAAACGTATTTGGCACTATAATGACTTTTGAAAACGTATATGAAGCTAGTATGACTTTAAAAAACATATATTACGCTAGAATAACTTTAAAAACGTATATGACACAAGAATGACTTTAATAAAAACTTTTATAGTGTTATTATGACTTTAAGAAAGTATATGACGTATACCGTATAATGACTTTAAAAACGTATATGATTCTAGAATGACTTTAAAAAATGGTATATGACGCTATGATGAATTTAAAAACGTAGCTGATGCTAGAATGACTTAAAAAACTATTTGACGCTATGATGACTTCGCACAATTTTAAAACTATTTAACTGTTAAATTTCTTCTTAGAACTTCTGAGTCAGTAGCTACAGTAGCTACAACACGATTTACGTTACTTAGTGGCGTATGAATGGGGTTGCCATGGGGACAAATATTCAGGGGCCGAATTTCCGAACAATTGAGAAGTTGGTGGCTTTTTTCCCGTGGAAGGGGGATCAGCAAAAAAAACAACAACTCTTATCCTAGCTCCGTCACTTGCTTCCCTAATGTTTGACTAAGCTACTCACTAATGTTTGACTAAGCTACTCACTAATGTTTGACTAAGCTACTCACATGTTGTAGCTACGCCACTGTCTCCACTAATGTTTGACTACGCTACTCACATGGAGTAGCTAAGCCACTGTTTCCACTAATGTTTGACTACGCTACTCACATGGAGTAGCTAAGCCACTGTTTCCACTAATGTTTGACTACGCTACTCACATGGAGTAGCTAAGCCACTGTTTCCACTAATGTTTGACTACGCTACTCACATGGAGTAGCTAAGCCACTGTTTCCACTAGTGTTTGACTACGCTACTCACATGGAGTAGCTAAGCCACTGTTTCCACTAATGTTTGACTACGCTACTCACATGGAGTAGCTAAGCCACTGTTTCCACTAATGTTTGACTACGCTACTCACATGGAGTAGCTAAGCCACTGTTTCCACTAATGTTTGACTACGCTACTCACATGGAGTAGCTACGCCACTGTTTCCACTAGTGTTTGACTACGCTACTCACATGGAGTAGCTAAGCCACTGTTTCCACTAGTGTTTGACTACGCTACTCACATGGAGTAGCTAAGCCACTGTTTCCACTAGTGTTTGACTACGCTACTCACATGGAGTAGCTAAGCCACTGTTTCCACTAGTGTTTGACTACGCTACTCACATGGAGTAGCTAAGCCACTGTTTCCACTAATGTTTGACTACGCTACTCACATGGAGTAGCTAAGCCACTGTTTCCACTAGTGTTTGACTACGCTACTCACATGCAGTTCCTCCGTGTTGACCAACATGTAGAAGGCGATGATCGATATGATGGTCCCCACCATCATGAGGATGCCTAAGAACAGACCCCGGCTGCTGCCCGTGCAATCCACGCTCATCCTGTGGACCCTCTGGTCATCGTCGTCGTCATCAAGTTCGGATTGTCTCGGGCGCCTGGGCTTGTTGCCCACATTCTTCCACATTATGTACAAAATACCTGTATAAATTAATTGCTTGGTCATTTTACATCTATATATAGGCGACAACATCCTTGTTTAATTTATTCCAGACACTAACTTCAATTCAACGAACTATTTATACAACTTGCTTTTGTATTAAACATATCTGTAGGTGTATTCTTGAGCTTACCGGCACACATGAGACTGTACTCAATGGTACAAGGGTACAGGTACGGGCCAGCGGCCTCGACGGCCTGGGACATCATTCCGGAGCCCTGGCAGGAGTCGGATATCGTGGAGGACTTTGACCCATTGGTGGCGGAGGAGGAGGAGGAGGATGATGCCGCTGTGGAAAATGAATGAGATGAACTTCAGAACAGACAAGTTGGAGGGGACGTGTACAATGAGATGATCTTCAGAACATAAAAGTTGGAGGGGACGTGTACAATGAGATGATCTTCAGAACAGAGAAGTTGAAAAGCATTGGAAGGAGAGTAAAATAGATCCTCTAAATCAACACACCTAGATGGCCATGGCCACAATGCTGTGAGAAACACTGCCATGTGTGGCCAAGGCCACGGTGGTGGTGGAAACACTGCCATGAGATGCCATCTAGATGTCCATGGCCACCGTGGTGTGAGCAGCACTGCCATAAGATGGATATGGCCACCGGTGGTGTGAGAAGATGGACATTGCTATAGTCGAGTGAGAAGTACTGCCGTAAGATGGACATTGCCACAGTCGTGTGAGAAGTACTGCCGTAAGATGGACATTGCCGCAGTCGTGTGAGAAGTACTGCCGTAAGATGGACATTGCCGCAGTCGTGTGGGAAGCACTGAAATAAGATTATCAAACTGACCTGCGTGTAGCTTCCGTCCCACGTTGACCGTGGCGTTGAGGATCTGATACGTCAGATTGCCGTGTCCGTCTCCGTGGTGGCTGTCCTGAGACGTGTGGCCGTCCTGGGGCGAATGGCTGTCGTGGGACGTGTGGCCACCCGATGCGTCGTGTGGCTTATCGTGACCATGGTGGCTGGCGTGCTGGTGCATGTGGATCACGTGGAGGGTCTCCACCACGATGGAGCGAAACCAGACACAGATGTTGGTGGCGCACATGTGCATGAGACCGAAACGAGCCAGCTTCTTGTACCGGTGGATGCACATCTGTTGACAGGGAAGAAATGGGAGGATTATAACATTGGGAATGATTATAACATTGGGAATGATTATAACATTGGGAATGATAATAACATTGGGAATGATTATAACTTTGGGAATGATTGTAATATGGAAATGATTGTAATATGGAAATGATTATAACATTGGGAATGATTATAACTTTGGGAATGATTATAACATTGGGAATTATTATAACATTGGGAATGATTATACCATTGGAAATAATTATAACATTGGGAATGATTATAACTTTGGGAATGATTATAACATTGGGAATGATTAAGTAATGGAATGATTCTAACATTGGAGATAATTAAACCCTGGTTAATTTATGGACGTATATAACATGGAGATAATTTAACAAACCCCTTGTTTAGTTAAAGAGGGATAATGACATGTGAGATAATTAAACAAAAAATAAAGTCAAAGATTTTTGTATTATTCTTTGTAAAAAGTTATATCAAGCAAAGGGGGAAAAGGGGGGGGGGGCTGAAAATTTGACAAAACATGCCTAAAAGTAACGCAGATGATAAGAATCACAATTAGTCTCCTTCAACCCCCCCCCCCCCCCCCCCAAGGCCCCGATTCACACTTTTTTTTTTCACGCCCCTAAACTATATTAGTATAGTTTTCTAAAGTCCCACCCGCTGTTACACTGCAGATTTATTTGACCAGCTATATCAGAATAGAAAACATTATGCACCAAACGCAAATGGGATTTTAAAAAAAATAAAAAAAATAAATAAATAAAAAGCATCTGTTCTTAGCGGCAGTTATCGAGAATTTGATTTCGGCAAATCAGTGTCATCATATTTGCTTCATCCTTCCTTTGAAAAGAGGGAAACAATTTGGGGCTAAAATTTAAAAAAGCATGTGTTGTCAAAGGCAACGAGTTCATGTGCCCAGGTTCAGCGCGATAGGTAGACGGGAAGTGGGACAATGAGCCATCCGAAGATCTTGTAAACCAGCCACGAAAAAAAAAAGCGTAGATCATATAAGAGTTTTTAAAACCCGCATTCTTTGCCCATGTCTGGAATCGAATCGATCACTTTACTTGTCACAATGTGCAATCAATCACAGAGCACACCCCCCCCCCCAACCACGAGGATTTCCCACTACGAATAAAGTTTTTTTTTTTTTTTAATTAACAAAGTAAAAGTTAATCCAAAATAAATCTTCTGTCAGAATCCACCATCCATCACGACATAATGACATAATGGTTAACCTCAAATACAAATGGCAGGATTATTTATATGATTTTTTTTAAAAATGAGTGATGTCACTTAATATCTTCCGCACAACATTCCATGTCACAAACTGTCACACTTTCTTAGACATCCTACTAACCCACACCCCCAGTATTTTGTACTTTATGGACGCCCTCCCTCCCCCCCCCCCTTTTTTTTTTATTTTAAAAGCATTACCCCCCCCCTCACCTTTGAGTTCATGAAGATGAAGTAGAGTTGAAAGAACGTGAAGACCAGGTGGAACAACGGTTTCACTGCGTCCAGGGGATCGCTGCAGTTCTCATCGGTGACCGCGAAGAATGTGCCAAAGTTGAGTCCACTGTGGATCATGGAGCCAATGCCAAAACCTGAAAAAAGGGGGGGGGTGGAGTGGTGGGAGAAGGGAGTGGAAGAACAAGGTAAGTGGATCATATAATTTTTTTTTTGCAAAACCAGGGTGGACTGGGGACCAGGATAAATAATATATTATGTGTTTGTCTTGTAAAGTTGAGTTGCATTTTGATTCTCTCCGGTTCAAGTAAGGTACAGCTAAATGATATTTAGCCGGTTCAAGTAAGGTACAGCTAAATGATATTTAGCCGGTTCAAGTAAGGTACAGCTAAATGATATTTCGCCGGTTCAAGTAAGGTACAGCTAAATGATATTTAGCCGGTTCAAGTAAGGTACAGCTAAATGATATTTAGCCGGTTCAAGTAAGGTACAGCTAAATGATATTTAGCCGGTTCAAGTAAGGTACAGCTAAATGATATTTAGCCGAAAGATGCTGAATGTTTAAAATACCGTATCAGGAAATATGTTTTATTGTTAACTAGTTCGCCGGGTAAAACTGAAACTCCATCGTGTATTTCTTTCATGTAATCAATTATT
Source organism: Lymnaea stagnalis (assembly GCA_964033795.1). Classification (NCBI taxonomy): domain Eukaryota; kingdom Metazoa; phylum Mollusca; class Gastropoda; family Lymnaeidae; genus Lymnaea; species Lymnaea stagnalis. The sequence continues at coordinate 53,911 of CAXITT010000265.1, forward strand.
GATTTTATACAGCTGTAATAGATTTATACACCCGTGATAGATTTATAGTCTTTATAGATTTATACAGCTGAGGGATATTTATGCAGCCGTAAGAAATGTAGTGTCTTAATATATTTATACAGCCGTGAGACATGTATACAGCTACGACATGTATTTATAGCCGTTTTAGGATTATATATTATTTCTCCAAGCCCTCAATAAGTTATATGCCTTTAATCGGCCTGTAATTTTTTTTTTTACTCCGGAATGTCTGTGACTAACTAACTTAACAAGGAATACTTTGTCTTGTGACCATGGTGACGGTCATTTCACGCTGTGTTCGTTTGCGGTTATGCGAATTTGAGTCCCGTTGAATTATCAGGGACGCAAAAATGGAAAGGCTGAGACTTCCTGCGTGAGATAAGAGTACAACTCGTCATTGACGTCACATGACTTTGTGGCTAATATCAACCCAGTTCTATTACTTTTTTTTTGTTGTTGTTTTCTTTGGAATTTCAGCACTAGCTGCAGTCTTTCCTCATCAAATGACCTTTGAAAGGTTAAATGCGGCTTTGTACTTTATGTCAGTCTAACGTGTTAATCATTGAAGTTTACTTTTTTTAAAAATAAATAAATAACAAGCAAGGATTAGACTATATTTGAATATTTGAACGAACTTGAATCTATGTTTATGCATGGTATTATTTTTACTTTGAGAACAATGAAACCGTATCCGGATATTTTTTTGAAAGACATTTCGTCGACGGAATATTATCGTCAAATCGTATTTTTTGAACGCATTATTTTTTTATATTTTATATTATAGTGCGTTCAAAAAGAAATTTGACTCAAAATTTGATCATGTGAACTGGAAAAAAAAAATTCGATCGAAATTTCCGTTTGATCAAACTTCCGTCGATCAATTTTTCCGTCGATGAAATTTCTTTCAAACAAATTTCCGGTAACCCAATGAAACATTGCCGCTTGAGATTTAAACACAAAAGAAAGAAACAAAAAAATTACAGAGAGGTGCTAGAGTTCCCTTCAAGATCTTTCAAGAAATGCTGAACTAAGTTAAATAAATAAATATTTTGATTTGTTTAATTCTTTTCTAAAAATTAATTTTAATTTAAATTTTACAAATCTGTATATGATTTGCAAAGATACTCAGCATATTACTTTCCTAAACAGAAAAATATCCGTCAAAAACTGCGCAATAAGTCTCCAGTACAGTGAACGAATCAAAAAAAATATTGCATTTCAACAGTTACAGGGAGAGGAACTTCCAACGCCCCCAGTCCCTCCCCCCCCCCCAATCTTCATGTACATTAACTTATCGGATGCCTTGTCTCCCTCACTACTTCCAACGCCCCCAGTCCCCCCCCCCCCCCCAATCTTCATGTACATTAACTTATCGGATGCCTTGTCTCCCTCACTAGCCCCACCCCCCACTCCATGTACATTGACTTATCGGATGCCTTGTCTCCCTCACTAGCCCCACCCTCTTGGAGACAATGAGCCTTGTTTTATAACAGTAGACCACACTAAAGGCGTGTACCAACAGGCAGGGAAGTTGGATCCGAAGGGGGCAATCGCCCCGGGCGCCAGTCTCAGGGACGCGAGAAAGTTTTATGTTATCTTTACACATCAAGGACATACGCCCACAACATACATCATTTAAGTGATGACATGGGGGCATGGGCGCCACTTACTTCACACCCGCATCTTTACCTCGGCAAGGCCGTGCCTATAGGTACTATGGTTAGGTCCTGTTAAAAGGTACTTTGGTTAGGTCCTGCATATAGATACAATGGTTAGGTCTTGCCAATAGGTACTATGGCTAGGTCCTGCTTATAGGTACTATGGCTAGGTCCTGCTTATAGGTACTATGGTTAGGTCCTGCTTATAGGTACTATGGTTAGGTCCTGCTTATAGGTACTATGGTTAGGTCCTGCTTATAGGTACTATGGTTCGGTCTTGCCAATAGGTACTATGGTTAAGTCCTCCCAATAGTTACTATGGTTAGGTCAAACCAAAATGTACTATTTTTGTTTTTAAATGTATAAATGCACACTGTTACTATCATAAACCAGGGCTGTTCGTTTGCCCCAAAGTTTTGGTAGTACTCCTTACCGAGGACTCCCAGGCGGAGGTAGAAGGTGCCCGTGTGGTGGTTGGACACGTCCAGGGAGATCATCCTCTTCCTCAGCTTCCCCTTGGTCGCCTCGTCCGCCTTCGCCCACGACTTGGCCCAGTTGCGCGTCCATGACATTGACCTGGACAACGTCCTGGTCAGGAACTCCGTCTTTAGGCGGTTGCGGCGCAGGAGGTAGGCGTAGACGTAGACCAGGAATATAATGCTGACGACGTACAGGTACAGGTAGAAGGCCTGGGGAAGGAGTGGGGGGGGGGTAAACATGAAACAAATTGTGTGTGTGTGTGACGCGCATTAATTGCACGTGCTATTTTTTGTTATAATAAAAAAAGGCGGTTGCGGCGCAGGAGGTAGGCGTAGACGTAGACCAGGAATATAATGCTGACGACGTACAGGTACAGGTAGAAGGCCTGGGGAAGGAGTGGGGGGGGGTAAACATGAAACAAATTGTGTGTGTGTGTGACGCGCATTAATTGCACGTGCTATTTTTTGTTATAATAAAAAAATTATAAATAAAATATAAATAAATTCTTTAAAATAAAAAAAAAAAAAAATCCGAAATGATTGCAGGCAGGGATGTAACTAGGGGGTGCGGGGATTGCGGACCCCACCGGGTGACACCAACCCTAGCTACGCCACTGCCTGCATGGGCGACTCCTGGGGAAAAAAACAAATGCGGTAAGACCACAAAGAGGTCCTTGGTATAACGATGTATTTATTTCTCTGCTATTTCAGTGCATCAACTAGTCATGAACACTCGTACCGGAGTGCTGACCCCACTAGTAGGAATGGCGTTACTGCAGGGGAAATTTGTACAGCAGTCCCTGCAAGACTCGAACATTTCTTGTATGACTGCATTTGCTTTTAAGTATAAGTTCGGGCAAGCCTGCGTGTACTCCCATCAGATGCCCTCTGAACAGAGGCGTAGCGGGGGGGGGGGAGATGTTCCCGTGCGCCAGCTAGTTAGGGGCACCAAAATGTGCTTTGATATTATATTATTGGTAAAAATAATGGGTTCGAGAGTTGAAAAAAAGAAAAGGGGATGCTTTAAAATGGATCTTGTCCCCCGGGCGCGAATCTTGTCCCCGGGCGCCAAACACCCTCGCTACAACTCTGCCTCTGAACCTTCGACCCCGGAATCTAGTTTCTTTCCCTTATAAAGCCAAGTGATCCCCATTCAGCAAACCACCCCTCCCCCTCAAAAAAAAAAAAAAATTAAAATAAAATAAAATAAAAAATCAGGCCTGTGGTTGGATGAAAAAGCCGCCCCTTTAATATAAGTAAAATTAAGTCCCACCCGGGGGTGACCGGCCCCTCCTCACCCCACTACCACGCCACTGCTTAAGTGATCAAATAAGCGTAGACTCAGATTTGTCTGTACTTGTCTATCGTGGCGAATGACCTGACATTAGACAACGTCCATTGAATGTCTACGGTCAGTTGATACAGACAAAATAAACCCAGGACAGGAAACGATTTGAAGGTGCCTCCCCCTCACCCTGTGTATATTTCTGATTGCTTCATCCCAAGGCTGAGGCTTACTATTGTTTTTTTTTTAAATCCCAAGATTTCGCAAGGTTTTTACAATATACAAGTTGATCATTTCAACCTCAACGAGTTTAAGTGTACCAGTTAGCCTAATGCCAACATTAGTTTAAGTGTACCAGTTAGCCTAATGCCAACACTAGTTTAAGTGTACCAATAAGCCTAATGCCAACACTAGTTTGAGTGTACCAGTTAGCCTATGCCAATACTAGTTTGAGTGTACCAGTTAGCCTAATGCCAACACTTGTATAAGTGTACCAATCAGCCTAATGCCACCATTAGTTTGAGTGTACCAGTTAGCCTAATGCAAACACTAGTTTAAGTGTACCAATCAGCCTAATGCCACCATTAGTTTGAGTGTACCAGTTAGCCTAATGCCAACACTAGTTTAAGTGTACCAATCAGCCTAATGCCACCATTAGTTTGAGTGTACCAGTTAGCCTATGCCAACACTAGTTTGAGGGTACCAGTTAGCCTATGCCAACACTAGTTTAAGTGTACCAGTTAGCCTAATGCCAACACTAGTTTGAATGTACCAATCAGCCTAATGCCACCATTAGTTTAAGTGTACCAGTTAGCCTAATGCCAACACTAGTTTGAGTGTACCAGTCAGCCTAATGCCAACATTAGTTTAAGTGTACCAGTTAGCCTAATGCCAACACTAGTTTGAATGTACCAATCAGCCTAATGCCACCATTAGTTTAAGTGTACCAGTTAGCCTAATGCCAACACTAGTTTGAATGTACCAATCAGCCTAATGCCACCATTAATTTGAGTGTACCAGTTAGCCTAATGCCAACACTAGTCTAAGTGTACCAATAAGCCTAATGCCAACACTAGTTTGAGGGTACCAATCAGCCTAATGCCACCATTAGTTTGAGTGTACCAGTTAGCCTAATGCCAACACTAGTTTAAGTGTACCAATAAGCCTAATGCCAACACTAGTTTGAGTGTACCAGTTAGCCTATGCCAATACTAGTTTGAGTGTACCAGTTAGCCTAATGCCAACACTTGTATAAGTGTACCAATCAGCCTAATGCCACCATTAGTTTGAGTGTACCAGTTAGCCTAATGCAAACACTAGTTTAAGTGTACCAATCAGCCTAATGCCACCATTAGTTTGAGTGTACCAGTTAGCCTAATGCCAACACTAGTTTAAGTGTACCAATCAGCCTAATGCCACCATTAGTTTGAGTGTACCAGTTAGCCTATGCCAACACTAGTTTGAGGGTACCAGTTAGCCTATGCCAACACTAGTTTAAGTGTACCAGTTACCCTAATGACAACACTAGTTTAAGTGTACCAATCAGCCTAATGCCACCATTAGTTTGAGTGTACCAGTTAGCCTAATGCCAACACTAGTTTAAGTGTACCAATCAGCCTAATGCCACCATTAGTTTGAGTGTACCAGTTAGCCTAATGCAATATGTAGTTTGAGGGTGTCAATGAGGCCCAATGCTACACTAATTTTAGGGCGTCCTTGAGGCCCATTGCTACACTAGTGTGAGGGCGTCATTGAGGCCCACTGCTACACTACAGTGAGGGCGTCATTGAGGCTATAGATTCGAAGACAATCCGTGTACAACGTTCGGATCCACTTTGATCAACGTGGCGTGACCCCTGACCCCTGTCACTGTATGTAACATCTGTCCATAAAGCTGACAGTCTTTTCTTTCAATTTTTAATCATCTTGATTTGGCGAGAATTTTTTAACCAGAATCATACGCGTGCTGTGTGGCCGAAATGTCTAAACGGAGCGAATCTCAAGTTGGTGGATTGGAGCTCAATTCCAGCCAATGCCCAGTCAAGCACCCCGGGTGGATGGGACCCGTTAGCCTTGGAAGGCAACCCAAGCGAAGAGAGGGCTAACTCTGAATTCAAACCAGTTGCCAAAAATGATCAAGAAATTGATCGCGGGCCCTCAAAAATGAAAAAAAGAAGAGAAATCCAACTGAAATTGGAAAACAATACGCATCTAAAAAGCCCGAAGACTTAAATTGAAAAAAGTTTAAAACAACAACCTCTGCGTCTAAGTGTTCACAACATCTCTTTCTCTACATTATAAACTGGTTTAAACTCTCTATTTCACGAAAAGGCACATCTGCGATACAAAAGGGCCCATCTATTTTTAGCCCATGTCTTAGGGCCTTTAGAGAAAACGGTACATTCCCAGGACGACCATTACACCGCAACACGCCAAAAAAACGTGTGGCTCTCAAGGTAGTGAAGAAACGAGACAGTCTTCACTACCTGCCCGAAGGTGGCACCTTGTGCTGGTGTGTGGCTGACCCGGTGGAAACACTTTAGTTGGTGTGCTCAGGGTTAAGTGGATTATGGGCGGGGGTAAAGTGGCAAATATTTTGACAGTACTGATTAATCTTTTTTTTTCAAACAAAAATTAATGAAAACATTAGTTCGACATCCCCAATCGTAAACACATAGGCGTAACCGAATCGACAGTGGCGGACCCATGAAAAACATCATAAAAGATTCAAATTACATAAAGATTAATATTTTTTAAAAATTTTATATAGCTGCGTTGCCAGGGCTCATATTTTTGCCGCGCCCATAAAAAAAACAACAACAAAACCGCAAACAATTCCAAGCCAAAAATGACGCCCCTAAATTTCATATACACAATTTTCCACCCCATTCGGTACTGTCCCTTACTACGCCAGCGTTGTGTGTCCACCTCTTGTACTGTTTCTTTCCTAATTGGCTCAGTTCTATCAATGGCTTGACCCGTGGCCCATGTCTCCAAATAATTTAACAGGAGAAGATAATCCGACCGCCCCTCTTACCTCAAACGCTTTCTCTTCGTTGTTCTTGACGAAAATCTCAGTAATCGGAATCACGGCACCGAGAATGACGATTACGACTCCATACAGGCCACTCAGAATCATGAACAGGCTCTCTCTGTGGATGTAATCGAATATCAGCGAATCTTTCTATAACCGATAGCGTCAACCACGTACTAGATTAGGATTCGGGATATTTTAGCCCTCAAGAGCGTAATGAGCTACTCTGGATGATTAATGAGCAGGATTAATGAGCAGGAGCAGTGAGCAGGAGCAGTGAGCAGGAGCAGTGAGCAGGAGCAGTGAGCAGGAGCAGAGAGCAGGAACAGTGATGAAATAGACATTTTGTGGTTTCCGCACTGAACTAACCGATGCATTTAACAATTTGAAGTTGCCTCCAAACAAGGATAAGCCCTAGTTCATCCCTACGCTATCTAAGGCTAACAGAATGTCATATACTTTAAAGTTTAAACTACAATCAATAGGATTATATAAAGGATCGATGAGGTCACATATTTTTTATTTGGGAGCTTCGCTCATTGTTTCCCCATCATGAAATAGTTTGTACATCTACAAATAGCTGATCATTGACCCTAATTTAATAGGTTGGTAGGTCATTCACCCTGATTTAAGAGCTTGGTAGGTCATTGCCCATGATTTTATAGCTTAGTAGGTTATTCACCCTGATTTAAGAGCTTGGTAGGACAATGCCCATGATTTTATAGTTTGGTAGGTCATTGACAATGATTTAATAGTATGGTTTTTCATTCACTTTGATTTTAGAGCTTGGTAGGTCATTCCCCCTGAATTAATAGCTTGGTAGGTCATTCCCCTTGAATTAATACCTTTGTAGGTCATTCCCCCTGAATTAATACCTTTGTAGGTCATTCCCCATGAATTAATAGCTTGGTAGGTCATTCCCCCTGAAATAAATGCAACTTTTTATTTAGGTCATTGAGACAGAATCGTTAGAGCCGTTACGACTAAGGCCTGGTCCAAATGTATACGGGACAAGACACCTACTTTAAGACAGCCGGCTGGCCATGTCTCTTGTCCAGTGCCGCTTTCTCGGAGTGTGGGTCATGGTGACCGTCATGTTTGTGGTCCACATCTGGGAATGGAATCCAAAAAAAATCGCAAAGATTACATTGAGTGATACACTGTGACAGACAGAAGCTTGTCTTATAGTCTGTCACAATTCTTATAGTCCGTCACACTTCTTATAGTCCGTCACACTTCTTATAGTCCGTCACACTTCTTATAGTCCGTCACACTTCTTATTGTCCGTCACACTTCTTATTGTCCGTCACACTTCTTATTGTCTGTCACACTTCTTATTGTCTGTCACACTTCTTATTGTCTGTCACACTTCTTATTGTCTGTCACACTTACTTCTTATTGTCCGTCACACTTCTTATTGTCTGTCACACTTCTTATTGTCTGTCACACTTCTTATTGTCTGTCACACTTCTTATTGTCTGTCACACTTCTTATTGTCTGTCACACTTCTTATTGTCTTTCACACTTCTTATTGTCTGTCACACTTCTTATTGTCTGTCACACTTCTTATTGTATGTCACACTTCTTATTGTCTGTCACACTTCTTATTGTCTGTCACACTTTTTATTGTCTGTCACACTTCTTATTGTCTGTCACAATTCTTATTGTCTGTCACACTTTTTATTGTCTGTCACACTTCTTATTGTCTGTCACAATTCTTATTGTCTGTCACACTTTTTATTGTCTGTCACACTTCTTATTGTCTGTCACAATTCTTATTGTTTGTCACTTTCGAGTCGTTCACCTTTATGTGGTATGCTATGCGGACCACCAGCAGCTAGGAGTATAGGAATTTTCGAAAATACTTTATATTAGTTTATAATATCTTGATTCTTTGGCAATATGAAAAGATAAATTAAAAGTGGAACAAATTATATTTATGCTTTTAAAATAGAAGATGTGATACTCAAAAGAACGTTTCGGCTAAACGCCTTCTTAAGCAGACGATAACAAAACAGGAAACAACATACATTTTGATAACAAAAATGTAACGTGTTCTAGGATCTCCATGTAGCTCTTTGTAAATATATATATATATATATATATATATATATATATATATATATATATATATATATATATAAAACAAAACAAGAAACAACATACATTTAGATAAAAAAAATATAACGTGTTCTAGGATCTCCATGTAGCTCTTTGTAAATATATATATATATATATATATATATATATATATATATATATATATATATATATATATATATAAACAGATAACCAATACCATTTGCCATGGCTGTACAAAAGGTATTTGCAATCATACATTTTTAGGCGGGTATTTATCAATTACCCACACATAATGAAACGCCCAATTATATAAACAAAGTAAATGTGTGCATTCAAAATTAATTAAACATAAATGCGATACACGGAGCAAATGTAAAACTATACATAAATATATTTAAAAAGTGGAAACCGAATGCACAGTCTTTCTACCCTCTCCTCTCTACCATCTACTATCTACCCTATACCCTCTACTGCCTACCCTCTACTGCCTACGCTCTACCCGATGCTCTGTCCTCTCTATTCATTCCTAAGCTATGTATTTAGGAACCAATCGTTCTATAAACTGAACATTTTGGAATGTTTGAAGAGTTTCCTCGACTCTTTCTGAGTAAATCAATATAAGACATGACGAGACAAGAAAATGTGATGACAGCGACATGCGACAAAACGCGCATGTTGTTTTCGCCTTGTTATCGCACCCAAGTCCGGCGTACGACATGACGTGTATGTTGCTACTCTCAAATGGTTGTTGCGTTCAAGAAAGACATAAGACATAACGCATATGGTGTTAAGTTCTGTACATACCAAAAAAAGCGTCTTAAGAAACGAAACGAATTGATTCTCTTTTTAGACAGGTTTTTTTTCTAAACATAGCCTGGAGTAAGTCAGGATATGACATACCCTGGAGTAAGTCAGGATATGACATAACCTGGAGTAAGTGAGGATATATTACATAAACTGAATTAAGTGATGATATAACATACCATGGAGTAAGTCAGGATATGACATAACCTGGAGTAAGTCAGGATTTAACATACCCTGGAGTAAGTCAGGATTTGACATACCCTGGAGTAAGTGACGATATAACAAAACTTGGAGTAAGTAAACGATAGAACATAACCTTGAGTAAGTGAGGATATATTACATAAACTGGATTAAGAGATGATAAAACATACCCTGGATTAAGTCAGGATATAACATAACCTTGGAGTGTGTAACAATATTACGTAAACAGGACTAAGTGACGATATAACATACCCTGAAGTAAGTCCAGATATAACATAACCTGGAGTAAGTGACGATATAACATAACCTGGATTAAGTGTGTATATTCTATCTCTAGTTGTATGACTCAATTAGCAGACGACTCAGAATTAACATACGAAAACTTGGACTGGCTGCGATGTTTTTGCAGGTATGAGGTTAACAAATACAACGTCAATTATTTGCATCATGAACAACATGACATTTGGGTGACATTTGGATGACATTTGGAACGGCGCAATCTTAAGTATGTTTTTTTTTTTGAGAGAACAACTTGAATCTGTTGATACATTTAATGTATTAACTTTTCCATCCTATATTGGAGAGCAACCCGCTCACAAGACTTGCATTGTTATTAAACGACAGCGTTGGTGAACAGTTTTGATACCAATGATTGTACTTTTATCACAAGTCAGCTAGAAAGATAGTGTTCCTCAGATCCACATAAAAGTAAACGTGCATCACATATCTAAATTACTACAATGTAACACAAAATGTTGCAAATTAATTTATAGACCAGCCAAATGTACGATCGCATATCAACATATCGGTATTTAAAAATCATTAGCGGAAACACTAAAACCCTTAATGTGCCGACGGTTCCTTGAACCACGCCATACTTTACCTCCCTCACCTTTAGATTCCTCGCCACTTTCCTCCTCTCTGACGGCATCGTCACTTGCGCCGAAGAAGAACGTGGCAATCCTCCCTGACGGTGTGGACTCTTTCCGATGAATACTCACTCTGCGCATGACCGTGTTGAGCAGGCTCATCTTCCGCTTTCCCCGTTTAGGGTCATCGCTGCTGTGTCGCATGGCGCTCTTCAGCGAGCTGAAGTCTGGCAGCGAGGCGTTTTTGCTGCTGCCAAGCGTGCTCGATGACGTCATTTCGTTGATTTTATTTTTCAGACTGTCAACGTCCGGAAACGGGGAACCAACTTCTTCGATGCTGGAAGGGGTACCCGGTGATGGCGACGACGCTGGAGGACCGGAAGCCACGGAAGTGACGAAGAATCTCTGAGGCGTGTCTTTGCCTTGCGGGGATGACGCAGATGAAGTCGATGGGGATATCAACGGTACGGACTCCGACGCTGAGCTGAAACCTGGAGATAAAGCTCCAGAGCTGCGGTTGGCGGTGGAGCTCCGCAAGCTGATGTCGCCGCTGCTGTTATTCTTAGCCGTTACTGTGCTGCTGACGTTGCTGTAGTCACCAGAGTTTCGTGAGACCGTTGGCTTTCCGGAGTTTCCAATGTTCCCAACCCCGGAGCCATTCTGAGCGGAGACCCTGGCGGTCTGTGCAGGAACACGTTTAGTCTGACCAGCGTCGGGGATCACTCCGTTATCGGCGTCAGCATCCTCTTCGGTGTCAACGAGGGTCGCCAACCTTTCCCCTGATTTGACGTAAGGGAAAGGCCTGTCCTTGTACATCTCCATGGTTAACAGATGTTCGCCGTCTCTTGATAGAAACTCGTCAATTCATCTCAGAACTTTCTCTGATTCGAGATTTTTTTTGCAAGCGTTTCAAAAATTTTTTACACGGAGGTTAATGTTTTCTTTCTCCTCTACCTGATGAGTTTATTTAATGGCAATGACGTCATTGTAGACATCAGCAACTAATGTATTCAGTTTACACCTGCGTTTGCAACCTTGCTAATTTGATTTTGCCCTGCAAAACTGTCGCGGGATAGCTGTCTGGCCAAGAACTATTTGTTTCACCTAGTCAGATCCACACAAAAAACATCGAAACACTTAGGATATTAATCTAATGTTACACACACTTAACAGCAGGTAGCACACACACTTAACAGCAGGTAGCACACACACTTAACAGGAGGTAGCGCACACACTTAACAGGAGGTAGCGCACACACTTAACAGCAGGTAGCGCACACACTTAACAGCAGGTAGCGCACACACTAAACAGCAGGTAGCCCATACACTTAACAGCAGGTAGCGCACAGCCTTAACAGCAGGTAGCCCTTTAAGACGTCAACAATTCTTAAAACTTTGACATTGGATAGAATTGTACGCCAAGATTGTATTGTACTCTTATTGTACTCTAAAGTGTCAAACGTTAAACTTTTGAAGTTAAAAACGAAGTGTGCACTAGCTGTACCTAAGGTCAACTGTAATACCGGTATTAGATAAGCATGGTCAGCAAAAGCGTGGAACATTAAAGTCAAGCATTTTTATTTTTTTTATTTTTCTTATGACTTGGGGACGTTAAAAATAAAAATATTGTTTTATTTAGCAGCCGGTTTCATTCTACAATTGAAACTTGATCTTTCTGTCGTAGTCAGATATGAAGAGTCATTGAAGAGTAATCATTAAAAATTGATGTATCCGATTATCGTAATAATCATTTATAAAAGGTAACGATTTTTTGTTTGTTTGTTTGTTCACGTGTGACATGTGAACATTAAAAGTTGTCCTTAAGGCAATGAACGGATACAAGCACTAGAGGGGCACATCATTTATTCAAGTGAATAAAGTTGGCGACGAAAGTTTCCGAAGTTTTATAAACACATGCGACGCCAAGAGAAACAGAATGTCTTAAAAACATCCCAGCACGTTAATGGACGTAGCTTCTCAGCAACTCGCCAGTCAACTAAACGTCCGCCCCCCCCCCCACGCACCCGTTGATCCACTTGAAAACACAGACACAAACACACACATGAACCAACAAATGAACCACGTCCAAGCGACTTCAGAAAGCGACGTCCATCGAGAAAGGACACATGTCCCAATACTTCCAGCAAAGTTTGTTGTTAGAATGGCCAACGACATCAGGTCATTTGGACAGAGTATAAGGGGGGGGGGAGGGGGGAGGGGGCGTCACCGAGTCAGGAAGATGTGGTGTGTATGTTAGAGGGGTAAGTGGGGAGGGGGGTCACGAGGTTTCAGAAACAACAAGAACAGGTAGGTAGCAGACAATGAGAAAGGTAGGTATACACACGTGGATGAAGTCAGGTAAGAAGTTTACGTCAAATTGCGACCAAGGGTTCCCTAAAAGACTTTTTTAAATGACCTTTTTTTTTTTTTTTTAAATAGTTCATCTTCTTCCTTCTAAATACTTTTGTTGTTGTAAATTACTTTTCTCTTTTTTTGCGCCTCATTTTATAGAAGGAAAAAAAATCATTTTCTTTTTCTTTCTTCTAGTTACTCGATACAATAACGTCAAATTGCGACCAAGGGTTCCCTAAAAGACTTTTTTAAATGACCTTTTTTTTTTTTTTTTAAATAGTTCATCTTCTTCCTTCTAAATACTTTTGATGTTGTAAATTACATTTCTCTTTGTTTGCGCCTCATATTATAGAAGGAAAAAAAATCAGTTTCTTTTGCTTTCTTCGAGGTACTCGATACAATGAGTCAACGATTTGAGAACCCTTGTTGAAGATTTTTCCGGAACATGTCATAATCCTCTTGAAAGGTTCAGAATCAAGTTTCTCACCGTCCAGTGCTTCGGTCCCCAACAAGATTTAGCACTGGCGACCAAGATCGCAAACCAGTTTTGGTTGGCTGGGGTCTTGTTCGATGACTTGGTCAGGGCTCAGAGGAATGACATAGTGCACAAAGCTGATGTGTTAGACGGCTGGGGTAGAGGTTAATAATTGGACAAGGGTTGCATGATGAATTTTTTTTTTTTACCGACAATACAAAGAAAACTGTTTGTGTATACCTACAGTAGTTCGTAACAGAGGCCCCAGAGACAGGGGTCAGCTTTTGGGACTGTACAACGATGGAATTTCTTTCAAATTCAACCACTAAGAGCCCAATGAAAGATTTTAACTATCATTAGAGCTATTCCCAATAGAGAGATCATTAGATATATTCCCAATAGAGAGATCATTTGAGATATTCCCAATAGAGAGATCGTTAGAGATATTCCCAATAGGGAGATCATTAGAGATATTACCAATAGGGAAAATAGTAGAGATATTCCCAATAGGGAGATCAGTAGATATATTCTCAATAGAGAGATCATTTGAGATATTCCCAATAGAGAGATCGTTAGAGATATTCCCAATAGGGAGATCAGTAGAGATATTCCCAATAGAGAGATCATTTGAGATATTCCCAATAGGGAGATCATTAAAGATATTACCAATAGGGAGATAAGTAGAGATATTCTCAATAGAGAGCTCAGTAGAGATATTCCCAATAGGGAAATTAGTAGAGATATTCCCAATAGGGAGATCATTTGCGTCTGATCCAACTAGCCGTAGGGAACATCTATAACGCAACGGTTCCCAAACTATTGGCCCTATCGACATCTTTTGTGGAAGACTAAATTTCCATTTAGCGGGAGGTTGATTCAAGTGCAAAAAAAAAACGAGCACCTTTAGTGGCCCAATTCCTAAAGGGCCACAGAAGGATGGTTGGGGGATCCCTGCTTTAACGAATGGATTTATACGAAATTATTTCTCTTTTCAAATGAATGATCAAATGTTAGATTGTCGAATCAAATGAATGATCAAATGTTAGATTGACGAATCAAATGAATGATCAAATGTTAGATTGTCGAATCAAATGAATGATCAAATGTTAGATTGACGAATCAAATGAATGATCAAATGTTAGATTGTCGAATCAAATGAATGATCAAATGTTAGATTGTCGAATCAAATGAATGATCAAATGTTAGATTGTCGAATCAAATGAATGATCAAATGTTAGATTGTCGAATCAAATGAATGATCAAATGTTAGATTGTCGAATCAAATGAATGATCAAATGTTAGATTGTCGAATCAAATGAATGATCAAATGTTAGATTGTCGAATCAAATGAATGATCAAATGTTAGATTGTCGAATCAAATGAATGATCAAATGTTAGATTGTCGAATCAAATGAATGATCAAATGTTAGATTGACGAATCAAATGAATGATCAAATGTTAGATTGTCGAATCAAATGAATGATCAAATGTTAGATTGTCGAATCAAATGAATGATCAAATGTTAGATTGTCGAATCAAATGAATGATCAAATGTTAGATTGACGAATCAAATGAATGATCAAATGTTAGATTGACGAATCAAATGAATGATCAAATGTTAGATTGACGAATCAAATGAATGATCAAATGTTAGATTGACGAATCAAATGAATGATCAAATGTTAGATTGACGAATCAAATGAATGATCAAATGTTAGATTGACGAATCAAATCAATGATCAAATGTTAGATTGTCGAATCAAATCAATGATCAAATGTTAGATTGTCGAATCAAATCAATGATCAAATGTTAGATTGTCGAATCAAATCAATGATCAAATGTTAGATTGTCGAATCAAATGAATGATCAAATGTTAGATTGTCGAATCAAATGAATGATCAAATGTTAGATTGTCGAATCAAATGAATGATCAAATGTTAGATTGTCGAATCAAATGAATGATCAAATGTTAGATTGTCGAATCAAATGAATGATCAAATGTTAGATTGACGAATCAAATGAATGATCAAATGTTAGATTGTCGAATCAAATGAATGATCAAATGTTAGATTGTCGAATCAAATGAATGATAAAATGTTAGATTGTCGAATCAAATGAATGATCAAATGTTAGATTGTCGAATCAAATGAATGATCAAATGTTAGATTGTCGAATCAAATGAATGATCAAATGTTAGATTGACGAATCAAATGAATGATCAAATGTTAGATTGTCGAATCAAATGAATGATCAAATGTTAGATTGTCGAATCAAATGAATGATCAAATGTTAGATTGTCGAATCAAATGTTACTAGTTTACAATCTAACTCGAATCAAATGAATGATCAAATGTTAGATTGTCGAATCAAATGAATGATCAAATGTTAGATTGTCGAATCAAATGAATGATCAAATGTTAGATTGTCGAATCAAATCAATGATTATCGAATCAAATGAATGATCAAATGCTTGATTATCAAATCAAATGAATGATCAAACATCGAATCAAATGAAAGATCAAATATATATAATTTTCTAAATGGACTTCGAAAATAAAATTGTTTCTGGACTTTGAGCAATTTTTGATGTCCTTGGGAAACATCTTCGTATAACAAAATATCGATGAACGGAAAAGTGGGTGATCCAATTGTATCTTAAGAGAGGTAAAATGCAATAATACAGCCTTTGTGGTGGCAAGGCTAAAACATCTAAAGGCATTGTCATCTGGCATATTAGAGATATTGACATCTGGCATATTAAAGGCATTGACATCTGACAAATGAAAGGCATTGTCATATGGTATATTAAAGGCGGAGACATCTGGCATATTAAAGACATTGACATCTGACAAATGAAAGGCATTGTCATATGGTATATTAAAGGCGGAGACATCTGGCATATTAAAGACATTGACATCTGACAAATGAAAGGCATTGTCATATGGCATATTAAAGGCGGAGACATCTGGCATATTAAAGACATTGACATCTGACAAATGAAAGGCATTGTCATATGGTATATTAAAGGCAGAGACATCTGGCATATTAAAGACATTGACATCTGACAAATGAAAGGCATTGTCATATGGTATATTAAAGGCAGAGACATCTGGCATATTAAAGGCATTGACATCTGACAAATGAAAGGCATTGTCATATGGTATATTAAAGGCAGAGACATCCGGCATATTCAAGGCATTGGCATCTGGAATAGTCAGGGCATTGGCATCTGGCATATTCATCTTTCCACTATGGGAGCTCCACCAACGTCTTGTAAGACAGCGTGACACAACTAAGACCTGGGATGGTCGTGGAGAAGTTTCAGGGTTCACCTCATGCTTTTCATCACCTCTAAACAAAGGCCTTTACAAAAAAAAAAAAACAACTGGACATCTCACTAAGAATGAGAACACGAAGCAACTTTGCAATAATCCATGAGATCTCCAGGAGTAAGAAATTATTATTTTTTTTTAATTGTTCTTTTACTAAGACAACATGATACACATCTCACTGGCTAATTCGTGAGAAATGATGTCAAAAACATTTTTTTTTTTTTTTTAATTAAAAACCTGAAGGGATGTTTGAAAGTAGTGAGAACGAGTTGCTTTGGGGTTTTCTTTTGGCTTAGATTGACTGATAGATGGAGGGGGGGGGGGGGGGGGGGGTGGGGGGAGGCGCACAGTCACCTAAAAAACATTTTTTTTTTTTTTTTTAATTAAAAACCTGAAGTGATGTTTGAAAGTAGTGAGAACGAGTTGCTTTGGGGTTTTCTTTTGGCTTAGATTGACTGATAGATGGAGGGAGGGAGGGAGGGAGGGATGGAGGGAGGCGCACAAGTCATTGGAAGATTGGAGGAAAGCAGGGGCAAAATCTGGCAATTATCAAGCCAGAGTATTGGCGAAAATTCTATCATAACATTGTTGAATAGATTGTTGGTTTATGGTCCCTGTCGTCGTGAAATTGTCATGATTGTATGTGGATAATAGTGTGGCAGTAGCAGAATGTGGATAGTTGTGTGGCATTAGCAGAATGCGGATAGTCGTGTGGCAGTAGCAGAATGTGGATAGTCGTGTGGCAGTAGCAGAATGTGGATAGTCGTGTGGCAGTAGCAGAATGTGGATAGTTGTGTGGCAGTAGCAGAATGTGGATAGTTGTGTGGCAGTAGCAGAATGTGGATAGTCGTGTGGCAGTAGCAGAATGTGGATATTAGTGTGGCAGTAGCAGAATATGGACAGTCATGTGGCAGTAGCAGAATGTGAGAGAGATGAAAGGTGGGCGGTTGAGAGAGAAAGGCGCTGTCCTTTCAGGGTGGAGAGTTGTGCCTTTGTTGTGGTTTACGTTATCAAGTAATAACTACACAAAAAATCTTACAAGAAGATCTCACAGGAAAAACAAGCTGAACAAACACACACACAAACATACACATAAACAAACACACAAACATACACATAAACCGATTTCCATGGACTGGGTTATTTAACGAATTTGTTTGATGAGATCAGTGGAATTGATGGCTAGGTCAAAACAGGATCTCTTGCCACCCATTTAAAATAATTCTGTCACATTGAGCAGATGTGATTACGTCCCCCCCCCCCCGCCCCCCGCTGCCGTATCGTCGTCACATGTAAACCAGACTCACGTCCAAAGCCTCGTCTCGTGTTGGTTGATGAATGAGTGTTTTCCTGGCGGTGGTGGAGCAGATGTGGTTACCTCCCCCCCCCCCCGCCCCCCGCTGCCGTATCGTCGTCACATGTAAACCAGACTCACGTCCAAAGCCTCGTCTCGTGTTGGTTGATGAATGAGTGTTTTCCTGGCGGTGGTGGCGGCAACGTGCGCCCTGGAGTTAAGACAGTGGATTGGTGGGGACGGGAGATGTCGCCGCCAACTGCAGGTTAGCACACTCAACTACAATACATGGCTAAACGTAAATACATATGTTATGTTCATTGCAGAGATGGAGTCACCTGGGCATATATTTAGTTGTTTGGTTTGTTTTTTTTTTCTAAAAGAACATTTGACGCGTATTGCATAACAAAAAAAAATCCACACCATTGTCAAGAAAATAATATGTTAGGACATGCGCACGGACATGCTACGTCAGTCTGGACCACCAGTTTATGTCACGTGATGTCGGACAGGGGTCATTTGAATGATTCAGAGAGCTAGGGACAAATTTACAGAAATATAGAAAGGAAAACAAATAGGTCAAGGACAACAAATAGGTCAAGGAAAACAAAATGGGTCAAGGACAACAAATAGGTCAAGGACAACAAATAGGTCAAGGACAACAAATAGGTCAAGGAAAACAAATAGGTCAAGGAAAACAAATAGGTCAAGGAAAACAAATAGGTCAAGGAAAACAAAATGGGTCAAGGACAACAAATAGGTCAAGGAAAACAAAATGGGTCAAGGACAACAAATATGTCAAGGAAAACAAAATGGGTCAAGGACAACAAATAGGTCAAGGACAACAAATAGGTCAAGGAAAACAAATGGGTCAAGGACAACAATAGGTCAAGGGGGGGGGGGAAATGAAGGAAAGGATAGGAAGAGAGAGAGATAGGAACTGTTATGAAAGCTAGGAACTAGAGTAAGAATACAGATGTTGAAGAGTATGGAAGCAAAATAATACCAAAAAAAGATAGCACTTTAAAAACATTAAAAAACAGTCTTAGTCTTCAAGTGTAGAAAAGTTCTCTTAAAGCTTTGGACACAAAGACTTCAGTCGCAGCGTATTCTTTGAGGTGTTCCGTGAGTAATTAAAATGGAAGGAATTTAAATTTCGTCTCAGAAAAGTGCGTATTTCGAAAAAAAGACGTCACGGTGAAATTTGGGTCACGGCAAACAGTAAGAGGTTATGACTCGTCCCCGGGTCAGATATCTAGGTTAGTTCCGGTCACTGTTAAATTATTTTTTTGAGCAAGGATGTTATCGACCGTACATTTAATTATGTAACTTTGAGGTAGTTATCATGGATCTTGTGAATCAAGTCATTATTATGGTGATCAAGTTATTATGACGATAATCAAATGATTATGACGGTAATCAAGTTATATAACGGTATTAAGTCATTATGACGAAAATCATGTCATTATAAGGTAACCAAGTCATTATGACGGTAATCAAGTCATTATGACGGTAATCAAGTCATTATGACGGTAATCAAGTATTTATAAGATTACCAAATCATTATAAGGTAACCAAGTCATTATAAGATAACCCAACGGTAATCAAGTCATTATGACGAAAATCATGTCATTATAAGGTAACCAAGTCATTATGACGGTAATCAAGTAATTAAGAGGTAACCAAGTCAACCAAAAATTCAAACTCGATTCTTAAAAAGAAATACAATGTGTTGGTAGCGGCTCTGCCAGTGATGAACGGGTAACGGGGCTGACGTCATAGGTGACGCTCGTCTCCCCCGTTGATCTGTGTGACCTGTAGTGAGTCAAGGTTCTCTTATCACTTACGGTAAATCTCAACCAGTAAACAAAGGGAAAGAAACACATCAAGACATTTCAGGGCTTCTTTTTTTACAGACTCCAGAACATTTTTTGTTTCAATCGTGGTTTGATTTGTGTATATGTTTGCTCACAGCCCGATCGCTCCAGTTATTATCTTGAAATGAAGAGATCGTGTCCAATTTTGGTTTGAATTTAAGGCGAATGGGGGGGGGGGGGGGATCAGTGGCGGACCGGCCTAAGTTATAAAATGGGGGCAGGATAGAGGTCAACTATTTTTGATACTTGCGGATTGGAGATATCTTGAAATGAAGAGATCGTGTCCAATTTTGGTTTGAATTTAAGGCGAATGGGGGGGGGGGGTGGATCAGTGGCGGACCGGCCTAAGTTATAAAATGGCGGCATGATAGAGGTCAACTATTTTTGATACTTGCGGATTGGAGGTTGCCGGCAGACGTGAAGTAAGAGACTTTTAAGTAAGAGACGTGAAGTAAGTGACGTGAAGTAAGAGATGTGAAGTAAGAGGCGTGAAGTATGAGATGTGAAGTAAGAGATGTGAAGTAAGAGATGTGAAGTAAGAGATGTGAAGTATGAGATGTGAAGTAAGAGGCGTGAAGTAAGAGATGTGAAGTAAGAGACGCGAAGTAAGTGACGTGAAGTAAGAGATGTGAAGTAAGTGACGTGAAGTAAGAGACGTAAAGTAAGAGACGTAAAGTAAGAAACGTGAAGTAAGAGGTGTGAAGTAAGAGGTGTGAAGTAAGAGACGTAAAGTAAGAGACGTGAAGTAAGAGACGTGAAGTAAGAGACGTGAAGTAAGAGGTGTGAAGTAAGAGACGTGAAGTAAGAGACGGGAAGTAAGTGACGTGAAGTAAGAGACGTGAAGTAAGAGATGTGAAGTAAGAGATGTGAAGTAAGAGATGTGAAGTAAGAGATTTGAAGTAAGAGATGTGAAGTATGAGATGTGAAGTAAGAGATGTGAAGTAAGAGATGTGAAGTAAGAGGTGTGAAGTAAGAGATGTGAAGTAAGAGATGTGAAGTAAGAGATGTGAAGTAAGAGATGTGAAGTAAGAGATGTGAAGTAAGAGATGTGAAGTAAGAGGTGTGAAGTAAGAGATGTGAAGTAAGAGATGTGAAGTATGAGATGTGAAGTAAGAGATGTGAAGTAAGAGGCGTGAAGTAAGAGATGTAAAGTAAGAGACGCAAAGTAAGAGACGCGAAGTAAGTGACGTGAAGTAAGAGATGTGAAGTAAGTGACGTGAAGTAAGAGACGTAAAGTAAGAGACGTAAAGTAAAAGACGTAAAGTAAGAGATGTGAAGTAAGAGATGTGAAGTAAGAGATGTGAAGTATGAGATGTGCAGTAAGAGGCGTGAAGTAAGAGATGTGAAGTAAGAGATGTGAAGTATGAGATGTGAAGTTAGAGATGTGAAGTAAGAGGCGTGAAGTAAGAGATGTAAAGTAAGAGACGCAAAGTAAGAGACGCGAAGTAAGTGACGTGAAGTAAGAGATGTGAAGTAAGTGACGTGAAGTAAGAGACGTAAAGTAAGAGACGTAAAGTAAAAGACGTAAAGTAAGAGATGTGAAGTAAGAGATGTGAAGTAAGAGATGTGAAGTATGAGATGTGCAGTAAGAGGCGTGAAGTAAGAGATGTGAAGTAAGAGATGTGAAGTATGAGATGTGAAGTTAGAGATGTGAAGTAAGAGGCGTGAAGTAAGAGATGTAAAGTAAGAGACGCAAAGTAAGAGACGCGAAGTAAGTGACGTGAAGTAAGAGATGTGAAGTAAGTGACGTGAAGTAAGAGACGTAAAGTAAGAGACGTAAAGTAAGAGACGTGAAGTAAGAGGTGTGAAGTAAGAGGTGTGAAGTAAGAGACGTAAAGTAAGAGACGTGAAGTAAGAGACGTGAAGTAAGAGGTGTGAAGTAAGAGATGTGAAGTAAGAGACGGGAAGTAAGAGACGTGAAGTAAGAGACGTGAAGTAAGAGACGTGAAGTAAGAGACGGGAAGTAAGAGACGTGAAGTAAGACACGTGAAGTAAGAGACGTGAAGTAAGAGACGTGAAGTAAGACACGAGAAGTAAGAGACGTAAGAGACGTGAAGTAAGAGACGTGAAGTAAGACACGAGAAGTAAGAGACGTAAGAGACGTGAAGTAAGAGATGTAAAGCGAAAGTTTGAAATGTAACGTCGTCAATGTGATAAAATGTAAGAAAAAGATGTTACTGCACTGTTACCGTTTGAAACACAAAGATGTTACTGCACTGTTACCGTTTGAAACACAAAGATGTTACTGCACTGTTACCGTTTGAAACACAAAGATGTTACTGCACTGTTACCGTTTGAAACACAAAGATGTTACTGCACTGTTACCGTTTGAAACACAAATGTAGTTTTAACTCACGGTATTAATTATTCCAAAATAACTTATTTTAGTATAATTAAAATAAGAGGAAAGAGAGGAGAGGGGATGGGAGAATGCTACTTAACTTTTAAAACTAAACGAACCAAAATATGCGAATCCAAACATTGTTTCAATTATCTCCCTTTTATCGAATGCTACCCTCAAGAGTTTGTTCCCCTTAATTTTTTTTTTTCGGATAAAACTAAATAATACAAATGTAGCCCCCCTGCGTTTGTAAGTCCTGAGAATGTCTCTTATACGAATGAACGAGTAGTGGAGAAAACAGATGTGACGGTAGTGAATAAACTGACAATGTTAAGATTAGAGGTGTTTGAAGGTAAATTACCTCTAAAATATGTGATCGCTTGAAATAACGAAGGGATTCATTGCCAGGTTTCAATCAAACATTAACGCCACTGAATTCTGGAAGTGGTCCATTCTCGATCTGACACGGGTTCCTTGCGGTAACAAAATTAATTGCCGCACGGGGCGGGACAATATTTGTGCCGCCCCCTAACATGAAAAACCCCCACTTAAGTAGACAGAAAAATGCCCCCCCCCCCCCCCCCCCCCCAGGTCAAAATAAAGTTATAAAGCAACATTTACCGCCTGGAGAAAACGGTCCGCATGGGGCGGGACAATATTTTTGCCAACCCCTAACATTAAAAATATATATATATTAAGTTGATCGAAAATCCTCCCCCTCCCCCACCCTCCCCCCCCCGGAAACCCCCCTTACCGAAAGAAATGGTATAAAGCAAAATGTGCCGCCTGGAGATAGCGGTCCGCACTCAACCGCCAACCCGTTCCTACGCCAACCCTTTCCTACGCCAACCCGTTCCTACGCCAATGTGTTGGTGGCACGAGACTACACTGTGTGTGAAGTGTTCTCTTATTTTAACACGTGTGATCACTTGTAGAGTGGGGTGACTGCTGTTTTGACCAGCGGCTCCCAAACTCGGGGAGAACGAGCCGTAACATGGTGTTCTTTTGTTGTTGTGTTGCTTTTTTTTTTACTTTGCAACCACAAAGTCTTAATTTAAATACGTCCCAAATACCGAGGTGTTGTTTCATAAATTAATTTGTGTGTGTTTTTTATTTTAGGAAATCGGTTAGCATCACAGATAATAATGATGTATGTATGGATGTAACTCTGTGTATACTAGGCGCGCAAAATAAAATTCCCCAGAAGTTAGCGCTATTTTGGGGATTTTTATAAAGGGCTTTTCTTGAATCCATGTTTTTGTCAAGAAAGATTGAGTTTGTGGGGGGGGGTGGGTTACGCACCCCGCCGCCATTGTTTAGCCGCTGGATCTAGTTTCGTCTAGTGATTTAAATGACTTGCAGCTCCTGTCTATAACACACGCTGGGTCAGTCTTACACATTCTGTTGTAACGGTGAGTGCTAGCGTGATCGTATAAATGAGACAGTGAAGGGAAGCTCATAGCTGACCCGGGGGGGGGGGCGTTAGGGAATAGAGGGTGGTGGGGGTCGAAGAATGGTCATCGAAGGTGATTGAGCCTGTGGTCCAAGGATCAGATTCCCAAAAGCTGTCATGGCTCCAACCTTGGAAGACGAATTGTAATTGTGGCATTCGTTTTGTTGTTGTTGTTGTTGTCGCTGTTGTTGTTGTCGTTGTTGTTGTTGTCGCTGTTGTTGGTGTGAGTTTTCCTCTATTGTTGTGTGGTCGTTTTGACTTTTTTGTGCCTATGAAGAGTGAGAATTGAAAAGTACAATTGTGAATTTCGCCTAAGTACAAGTATCTTCACTCGCTCAGTCCATCTGGGGTCAGTTGTACACACGTCACAAGGGCAAGATGTACTGGACACGATGTCCCATCTTGGGGACACTGTTTAGCGATATTATTTAGTGAGGATCCTATTTTTTGATGAGTAGGTGGAAACACGAAGATAGTCACAATTGACACAGGAGACAAAAACATTTGTACACTCACTAATGAATTGCTACACTGACTGATACATTGCTACACAGACTAATGCATTGCTACACTGACTAATGCATTGCTACACTGACTGATGCATTTCGACAAGTAGAAGAACACAATGAAGAAGAAGATCGTGTTTGAAACAAAAATCCTTGATACCCCCGATACACATTCAATGTAGACTAAAGCACACGTGACATCCAGGTATTTTACCTTACGGTCATTTTGTAGGGCGTAGGGCGAACACTGTCAAGATATGACAACAACAAAAAATATCCATCAAGGTAGGGCCAAAGTAATAATAATAATAATAATAATAATAACTAGTGGTCTTTTCTAGCGCGGCACCCCAGCCTAGGACTGGGCTCACCGCGCTGTACATACAACTATCATCAAAAGAGACATAATCGTGACATTTACACATGACTACAGCTAAACGGACTCGTTTTCGAAGAGATACGGTTGTTTGGCACGAACGAAGGCAGGCTAGCATGACGTTCCAGGCATACGGAGAACTACTCTGCACCAAAGTCCCCGAGTGGGACGCTTTCATTTTGAAGACAAATAAAATGCTGATTAGTCAGAACAGTGGCGTCACTTACGGGGTGCGAGTGTGCAGGCCGCACCATGAGCCGCCAATACTAGTGACGCCTCGGAGGCAGATTTCTATAGCATTGTTTCAGTCGCAGCTGATCAGTTCATCAAAGTCCTTTCAAATACTCTCGTGGGGGAAAAAATACATTTCTTATTACTGAATCGTTTAGAGAAATTTTAATACATGAACACTAGGATACTATACCTTGAAAAATATGATATACGCTAACAATCTATATATAGTTACAAAAACAAAGTCTATGAGAACCAAAAGCCAGAAGACGTGTAGTTTGAGAACCATTGGGTCATTTTCGTAGGTAGGACTCGCAAGGATAAAAAATCGCCCCATCAAAGGCCAGATTTTATTGTGTGTGTGTGTGTGTGTTTGTGTATGATGATGATATAAGTGCGGGCATTGGCCACTGAAGTGTCGTGAAGTTGACTCGCAGTCCTTCACGGTCCGGTGACTACCAGAGATCAGCTTGGAAGGCGCACCTTGTCCATTGTACTTTCCCCACATTTGAATGGGCTCGGAGGACTCTGCAGTGTAAATATGCAGTGAAACTTGTCAGAATCAGCGGTTCTGAAGTTGGGCACCGAAGAGTCTTGGGGGGCCATCCCTTCTTTTTCACCCCCCACCACCTCGCCCTCCCCTGCTAATGGTAAATATGCAAAATAACGGTGAGTCTCACGCTGTTAATCTAATGCCTCTCGAGTTTACAGTTATTATGTTGGCAGTGGCGTAGGTAGGGATACGGACGGGGTGCTGAGGGAGGTGGTGCCCCCCGGGTGAACTTTTTTCTTTATCTTTAGAGCAGAATTTTTGACCAACTTTGGAAATTTTTTCGTGCATAAAGACAGCAAAAATCTTCCCCCCACCCAACCCCGGGCGCCAACGACCCTAGCTTACACCACCGTACGTACGGTTTAGCAATTTGGTAAACATATTCGGTCAAAATTTTGATTTCTATTAAAAATATCAAGCATACTAATCAATACATCAAACGAAAGTGTAAAAAAACAAATGTGTACGTTGATAGGATACTAGCAGAATGGCACGTCAAAGAAAGTGACTTTAAAGTCAAATAGTCACATTGAATGGGTAGATAAACAAAGTTATTAATGCGTTGACCTGAAACTATTTGTGACCTACATGCTTTTGACGGTCACACAGTTGCAATAGACTGTCACACAGTTGCGACGGACTGTCACGCAGTTGCGACGGACTGTCACACAGTTGCGATGGCTTCAGTGATTATTCCAGAAACTTTCCCCGGGAGTGGGGGGGGGGGCACTTCAGATTTTTTGGGCGGGGGGGAGGCAGGGTCAGTTGATTCATTTTTGGACATATTGTTTCTCCGTGGGGAGGGGGGGGGGCTTGGCTTTCCCCAGAAAGGCATTGTACCCCCCCCCCCCCGGAGACATTGCTGAAAGAAACCCTGGATGGTTTGTCACACAGCCCTCAGGATAAAATCATTGCATCTGTTTAGAGTGCTTTCTTTAATCGTAGTTAAAATTAATTTGGCTCTTAACTAAAAATAAAATTTGTTGAAAGTTGAAATCCAAGCCCTATATTACAAACAACACAGAAAAGACTGCTGAAAGGAAGATTAATGAAAGGTAAACTGCTGAAAAGAAGACTGCTGAATTGGAAGACTGCTGAAAGGAAGACTGCTGAAAGGAAGACTGCTGAAAGGAAGACTACTAAAAGGAAGACTGCTGAAAGGAAGACTGCCGAAAGGTAGACTACTAAAAGGAAGACTGCCAAAAGGTAGACTACTAAAAGGAAGACTGCTGAAAGGTAGACTACTAAAAGGAAGACTGCCGAAAGGTAGACTACTAAAAGGAAGACTGCCGAAAGGTAGACTACTAAAAGGAAGACTGCTAAAAGGTAGACTACTAAAAGGAAGACTGCTGAAAGGTAGACTACTAAAAGGAAGACTGCCGAAAGTTAGACTACTAAAAGGAAGACTGCTGAAAGGTAGACTACTAAAAGGAAGACTGCCGAAAGGTAGACTACTAAAAGGAAGACTGCTGAAAGGTAGACTACTAAAAGGAAGACTGCCGAAAGGTAGACTACTAAAAGGAAGACTGCCAAAAGGTAGACTACTAAAAGGAAGACTGCTGAAAGGTAGACTACTAAAAGGAAGACTGCTGAAAGGTAGACAACTAAAAGGAAGACTGCCGAAAGGTAGACTACTAAAAGGAAGACTGCCAAAAGGTAGACTACTAAAAGGAAGACTGCTGAAAGGTAGACTACTAAAAGGAAGACTGCCGAAAGGTAGACTACTAAAAGGAAGACTGCTGAAAGGTAGACTACTAAAAGGAAGACTGCCGAAAGGTAGACTACTAAAAGGAAGACTGCTGAAAGGTAGACTACTAAAAGGAAGACTGCCGAAAGGTAGACTACTAAAAGGAAGACTGCTAAAAGGTAGACTACTAAAAGGAAGACTGCTGAAAGGTAGACTACTAAAAGGAAGACTGCTGAAAGGTAGACTACTAAAAGGAAGACTGCTGAAAGGTAGACTACTAAAAGGAAGACTGCCGAAAGTAGACTACTAAAAGGAAGACTGCCAAAAGGTAGACTACTAAAAGGAAGACTGCCGAAAGGTAGACTACTAAAAGGAAGACTGCTGAAAGGTAGACTACTAAAAGGAAGACTGCTGAAAGGTAGACTACTAAAAGGAAGACTGCTAAAAGGTAGACTACTATTTCAGTGCAGCTTTATCGTTATAAGGAAGTAAGTAGCTATATTTTGACAAAGTAAATTTCCTTGAGATTTACAAGCTGTTGGTGTTCAAGTTTAGAGGGAGAGTGTCTTGATAGCGACATTACATAGAGATAAGGAGAAAGTATTAACATATAAGATATATCAGATAAGCCGACAGAAGGTAACGACCATAAATTATGTAACATAACGAATTGGCTCCTGGGCATACATTACGAGGGTTCTAAGATAAATTAGGCCTTGTTCAGCGTGCATTAGAGTGGTTCTAAAACAAATTAGCTCTTCTGCAGCCTGAGTTACAGTGGTTCTAAAACAAATAGGCTCTTAAGCATCCTGCATTACAGTGGTTCTAAATCAAAAGCAAATAGGCACTCCCGCAGCCAGCATGCCAGTGGTTAATTAAAAAAAAAAAAAGGCTCTTGTGCGGCCCACGTTACAGTGGTTCTAAAACAAATTT
>CAXITT010000265.1:86209-116175 GCA_964033795.1 Lymnaea stagnalis
TTTTTTTTTTTTTTTTTTTTTTTTTTTTTTTTTTTTTTTTTTTTTGTTTTTTTTTTTTTTGTTTTTTTTTTTTTTGTTTGTTTTTTTTGTTTGTTTTTTGTTTGTTTTTTTTGTTGTTTTTTTTTTAATGGAGTTTAATAAATCCGATAACCGGTTTGGGCAAAAGATCTCATCTTAATCTCCTTAATCGAGACTTAGTCATGTGTTGGAGTCGCAGTGGCCATAATCTCCACCAGCGATTCCGACAAAACATATTATGCAAACACATTGTGTCATCATAGGTTGAGTTCCACGTCACAAAATCAAAGAAATCACAATGTGCTGCTGCTACGATGATTTGTCCAGTTCGAACCTCAATATTGTTTGGGATGTTCCTTTTTTTTAAACATCCCTTTTTGGATTTTTCTTTTTTTTAAACCACCCTTTTTTTTTTTTTTTTTTCATTATGACGATGCAAATGTTATTTTTCTTTGCATTGATTCCACATTTAATCTCACTAAGTTCCTGACACAAGACATTTTAAAATCGCACATTAAGATAGACGTGATGGTCGCGCCTGCTTGTTGAGACAACTTTCAGACGGTCAGAATGTTTTAGCGGGGACAAGATGGATTGAAATCGTCCCTTCCCCCCTTTTTCCCATTCTCTTTTCAACACGTCACATGTCAGTCTATTGACGTCTGCTCAATGATCCTCTTGTTTCCTTGTAATTTACTTGTTCCATTTGGCTCTTTTGGAACGTTTGGCTCTTAAATATCAACTAATAATTCTCCCGGGATGTGTTGTATGGCTGTAAGGATGTGTTCAATAGGTGCGCAAAATTAAATTCCCATAAGTTAGCGAATTGTGATTCTTATGAAGTACAGTTACTTGAATGCGTGTTTTGTCAAGTAACTTTGGTGGATTGGAAGCTCAAGCATGGCGCTAATATTGTTGCACGGGTTTTTTTTTTTTCTAGTATAAAATATTGAACAAAATAAAAGTGTAAAAATGGCTTGTTTATATTATGTAGTTGAATGAGCATGCCAAAATAGCATCAATACAGGCACTTTAATATATGAGTATTCAATCAATTAAAATTTAATTTTTATTCTTCATTAATGCCAATGTTTTATGTAAAAAAAAAAGGGCATTAGAGACTGGACTGTTTCATAGGGCATTAAAAGATGGACTGTTTCATAGGGCATTAAAAGATGGACTGTTTCATAGGGCATTAAAAGATGGACTGTTTCATAGGGCATTAAAAGATGGACTGTTTCATAGGACATTAGAAGATGGACTGTTTCATAGGGCATTAAAAGATGGACTGTTTCCTAGGGCATTAAAAGATGGACTGTTTCATAGAGCATTAAAAGATGGACTGTTAAATAAGGCATTAGAAGATGGACTGTTTCATAGGTCATTAGAAGATGGACTGTTAAATAAGGCATTAGAAGATGGACTGTTTCATAGGTCATTAGAAGATGGACTGTTAAATAAGGCATTAGAAGATGGACTGTTTCATGGGGCATTAGAAGATGGACTTGTTACGTACAAAATCCCAAAGCACTTGCACTAGTGGACTCACCTTTCTTGTGGCCGTGCCTGAGAAGATTAATAATATCACTCCCTATGTCGTCGTGGCTGCTGGACCTCGCTGAGGTCGTGTCCGTTTTTGTGTCGTTCCCCGTCGCCCCATTGGCGTGTGCTCCGGATGTTGCTGCTGCTGCTGCTGCGGGGCCGTTGGCGTGAGTGTGGTCCGCCGTTGTTAAACCCGTTGACGGGGCCCCTCTTTTCGGGTCACGGCCATGTGAGAGCGATGAATTGCTGTCTTTTCTTATGGGGCCGGTTGGTTTCGGGGGCCCCTGACCGACGGGGTTGTGTACGCCTAGGGATTTATTGTCGTCGTTGCTGCGGGCCCCGGTGACGCTTTTGTTGCTGAGGCTTGTCGTGGTTTCCGTGGGCGATTCCGGTGTCGGCTCCTTGTCCACTCCGGGGACGGTAATGCGTTTACCTCCCAGGCGAAATGAAACAACTGAGCCTGGATGGAGAGAGCAGAACAGAAAAGACTATTGCGTTAAATTATAAAGATACGAATATATCAAAGCAAAATACCTGATAAGTTGCGTCATTTGGCAGTGCGTCATGAAGTTCAACTAAAAGGTTTAAAAAGACCCGTAATAATATGAATGCCGAGTTCCTACCTCGAAAAACTGTACAATGTCGGCGTAAACAAACAAGTCGTTAACTTATTCTACAGTGCAACAAATGGAAGCCTACTTAATTTCAGTATTATCTGCTGGTGTGGGAATTCAATGTCTGATATTAAACACCGAATAATGCCAGGCGCGTAACTGGGTTTTTGACGCCCTTGGCTAATTTATTTTTGGCGCCCTTTTGTTTGAATAAAAATAAAAAAAATTGGAGATTTAGCGACGCCCTTTTGAGCTGGCGCAGGCCGGCGCCCTTGGCAACTGCCCCAATGCCAAGCCGCTGTTACGCCACTGAATAATGCAACTAATCCAGAAAGCTAGGAGCATAACACAAACTCAACATCCTTCAGTTGAAGAACTAATTGAAGAAAGATGCTATTGTAAAACCAAACTAAACATCCTTCAGTTGAAGAACTAATTGAAGAAAAATGCTATTGTAAAACCAAACTAAACATCCTTCAGTTGAAGAACTAATTGAAGAAAGATGCTATTGTAAAACTAAACAAGCTTTGGATGATACCCCCCCCCCTCTTCACCACAGATACGTAGGATCGGCGCGTTCGGGACGAATTCTTTCTCTATGGGCGAGGGCTGAAAGATAGAAACATTCTTTTGCTCCCCAATCTGTACGAATTTACCAGCGTACAGTCCCAGGAGTCACACATCCAGATGAGAACTAATCAGTCCCTGATATCGCTAAGAGAATTCACTGAATGGCTGTTTTTTTTATTGTTTTTTTCCACTAGTAAAATAATTTAATGTAGATGTCTCGTGTTCAAAGTGTTATATTTATGTGCTGGCAATGCACAGTGCAATCCAAATACATTTCCAATTTGTTTGGATCAATAAAAGAATCTAACTTACATTACCTTATTGGCTTAGTTAATTGTGGAGTTATAATTTAGTACGTTTATAAAACATTGTAGATTATTTGAATCAGTTAATGTGAATATTTCATTGTGAGCGATCCTGTAGATGGTTAAGCATGCGTCATTATGGGAGGGTTGGAGCGGGGGGGGGGGGGCGGCGTTAGGTTTAGGCAATAAGAGATATTTGCCGTTTTTCATATTTGCAAGCAAAAGTTAATTTTTTAAATTATTTATATAAAACATTGTAGATTATTTGAATCAGTTAATGTGAATATTTCATTGTGAGCGATCCTGTAGATGGTTAAGCATGCGTCATTATGGGAGGGTTGGAGCGGGGGGGGGGGGCTGCGTTAGGTTTAGGCAATAAGAGATATTTGCCGTTTTTCATATTTGCAAGCAAAAGTTAATTTTTTAAAATATTTCTTGGGCTAAAAAAGTTTTTAAAAAACATAAAAACATATAATTTATATATTTCATATAGTTACAGTATGTATTATATATTCACTATAAAAATATATTTACATTATAAATAAATTTATTCTTGAAACATCGAGCTTGATTGAAATGAATTGGATTGAAATTATTTAGATTGAAATGAATTGAATTGAAATGAATTGGATTGAAATGAATTGGATTGAAATGAATTGGATTGAAATGAATTGGATTGAAATGAATTGGATTGAAATGAATGTGCCGGCGATCGTTACGTCGTCGCAAAGACGCGGTTCTCAAAATTAGACAGGAAGTGATCATTGTCTGAGAGCGCGTGAGACAAAGAGTCCATGATATCTGCAGCACGAGTGTCAGCACGAGTGTCAGCACTTCATGATACAAAGTATCAGTACCATGTATCTTTCCAATGTATCTTTACAAGCTATCTTTACAATGAATCTGTACAATGAATCTGTCCGAAGTATCTGTACAGTGTATCTGTAAAATGTACCTGTACAATGTATATCTACATTATATCTGTTCAGTGTATCTGTACAATGTATCTGTAACATGTTCCTCTACAATGTATCTGTACAGTGTATCCATACAATGCATCTTTACAATGAATCTGTCCAATCAATCTGTCCAAAGTATCCGTACATTGTATATGTACAATTTATCTGTACAATGTATCCATACAATGTAACTGTGCAATGTGTATCTACAATGTATCATTACGATGCATTGACAGCACTGTGCCTAAAACGCTTGATGACCGTAGATATAATGTGAGGCCCGTTTTCTTAACTTTACTCTGCCAATGCTCTACCTACCTCCAGAGTTATGCCGTGAGTGGGACATGGCTTAATGCATCAGTTCACGAAGGGTCTGCAATTCAAGCCAGATAGAAAGCAAACATTATGTTCATGCATAAAAGTGTAGAATATGTTCATTATTTAAAAATGTACATTATTTTCATATGTAAAAGTGTATATTATGTTCATATTTAAAAGTGGACATTATGTTCATGTATGAAAGAGGACATTAAAATTATGAAAACCACCAAGAATTACAGAGTCTCAAAATAAACGTGAACGCCCCCCCCCCCGGGGCCCCGACCAAGGCATACATTTAGGGATTCGTTTAAATTACACACGAGAAAATCATGTGTTTTTTTTTTAACTACTGAAATATGAAATAAGCAATCGAAACTTATTCGAAAGTCTGGTGAAAAAAATCACGCTTAAATTCTCTCTAACTCATCAACTAACACCCACCACCACCATGTCTGCACCAGAAAGTCGGCCACTTGGTTACAGCAACCTTTACACCCACCATCAGGGGCGTAGCTAGGGTAAGTGCCACGCGGGGCGGGACAAGCTTTCCCCCCCCCCCACACAAACACTCAATAAAAAACACCATGCCCTAAAATGCCGCCCGTGTAGGCAAAGAGAAAAGTGCCGCCCGTGTAGGCAAAGAGAAAATGCCGCCCGTGCAGGCAAAGAGAAAAAGTCGGCCACTTGGTTACAGCCACCTTTACACCCACCATCAGGGGCGTAGCTAGGGTAAGTGCCACGCGGGGCGGGACAAGCTTTCCCCCCCCCCACACAAACACTCAATAAAAAACACCATGCCCTAAAATGCCGCCCGTGTAGGCAAAGAGAAAAGTGCCGCCCGTGTAGGCAAAGAGAAAATGCCGCCCGTGTAGGCAAAGAGAAAATGCCGCCCGTGTAGGCAAAGAGAAAACAGTGCCGTCCGCTGCAGACCACCCCTTCCTGCGCCAGTGTCCACCAGTTTAACTGACCCACACAGCTGGCCCACCAATTTAACTGACCCACACAGCTGGCCCACCAGTTTAACTGACCCACACAGCTGGCCCACCAATTTAACTGACCCACACAGCTGGCCAAACAATTTAACAGACCCACACAGCAGGCCCATCAATTTAACTCACCCACACAGCAGGCCCACCAATTTAACTCACCCACACAGCTGGCCCAATAGTTTAACTCACCCACACAGCTGGTCCACCAATTTAACTCACCCACACTGCTGGCCCACCACTTTACCTCACCCACACAGCTGGCCCACCACTTTAACTCACCCTCACTGCTGGCCCACCACTTTAACTCACCCACACAGCTGGCCCACCAATTTAACTCACCCACACTGCTGGCCCACCAGTTTAACTCACCCACACTGCTGGCCCACCAGTTTAACTCACCCACACTGCTGGCCCACCAATTTAACTCACCCACACAGATGGTTTCTTGGTTACAACAAACACAACAACAACAAAAACAAAACAAAAAAATTAAATATAAACAAACAGACACAACTGAAATTTTAAAAAATTAAACCCAGTTACTTATACGTCAATTTATCCCCAGTACATAATTAGTTTTAAGAATGGAAAAGTTCAAACTAGATTAAAATAGAAAACTCGAAATTACAACAAAAATCCATATGTGCGGCAGAGGCCCAACCCTGATAAATACATGAAGCGCTTTCACTGGGTCCACGACTTTGTATGAAATCAAACGATTAACTAATCTTAGAACAAACGGTCGGTTTCGATGACAAGACGACTAGCAGGGATTGCCGTCCTGTTACTGTCGGAGCTCTAAATTCATAAACCTTAATTTAATTGATTTGCTTCATTGTGTCTCTAATCACTGGGGATTTTAAAAAAAATAATTTTTTAGTGATATTTTTAGGGGGGTGGGTGGGTTGGGGGATAATTATCAGAAATGGGATCCTTGATACTCCACGTTTCTTGATGCTTCAAGATATTTTGTTTACTACTTCAGTAATTGCTGACGTATTTTCCCAAGCTGTCTCTTTATCAATGAAGAAATGTGGAAATGGATATCCGCTCAATATGAAACAAAAAACAAACCAAAAAAAAAGTTGTTAAATCTATTTCTTCTCATTTTCCCGCAACTGTCAAAATAATTTCCAGAAGAAAAAGAAAATCGGAATAATTATAAATCAAAATAAATTGCTTTGTAATGGGAAATAGTTCTTGTAACAATTCGGTTTACTTGATTTTTTTTTTTTTTTAATATATATATATATATTTTAAAAAAAACCATCACACTACAAAGATAATTGAACACGAAACAGTAGAGATGGATGTCATTGGTGCCATGTTACGTTTTGATGTGATGCCATTAAAACATAGAATCCCCCATGACACATAATTTGTTTCCATTGGTATTCTATGTAATCAATTATTTATTTATTTATTGAGGCATTTCTATATAGCGTTTACCTTAAAGCTCGAAGCGCTTTACAATTATTAAAAACATGTAAACTAACTAAAATAAAAAATGAGACATTAGGATAGTAACTACTATACTATAGAAACAATTAAAATGGCTATAAAACGAGGACACTTTGGCACGTTTTTGCCTATATCATCATTTCATCATTAAAGCTGAAACTATATTGTTTTGTTGACACCAAGTGGTTGTGCCTCTTTGAAACTTGAAAGCTTTGCAGCTATCTAACCCTAACTTGATAATAGCAGGACATAAAACTAACAAAAAGCAAATAATGTTTTTTTTTTTTTTTTAATTTGAGTACGGCTCTAGTAGAAATAGATCAATAAAATATCGCTTCGTAGCAATATATCAATAAAATATTGCCCCTTTAGCAATAGATCACTCAAATATCGCTTCGTGGCAATAGATCATTAAAATTTCGCTTCGTTGCAATAGATCACTAAAATATCGCTTCGTGGCAATAGATCATTAAAATTTCGCTTCGTTGCAATAGATCATTAAAATATCGCTCCTATGGCAATAGATAATTATAAATCGCTTCTGAGGCAATAAATCACTAAACTATCGCTCCTGTGGATCGCTAAACTATCGCTTCGTAGCAATAGATCTTTAAAATATCGCTCCTGTAGCAATAGATCACGAAACCATCGCTCTTGTAGCAAAAAATTCACTGAAATAACTACATACATAAAAACCAAAGCACATACTATTCACCAGATTGCAAGACGGACTTCTACAATACAATTTATACCAAAAACTGATATACACTGGTAGGTCCAAACGGAAACGAAATCGAAAACAAATCTGTTGAAGTGTATCAAGTCTCTCCGTGTGCCAGTCTGACCCACAAAACTGGTGAGATCTACGGGCGTTGACTAAGGGGGTGGGGAGGGGGGGGGGCAACTCGGCACCAGATCAACAGGAGAAGCGGTCTGCAGTAGATACGGCCTGTCACATCACACTGGATTACGTCATCAAAGGAAGCTCGTTCCACGCCGTTGAACACAGAAAAGCATGAGGTAATTAGCCTCGCTGGGTGAGTGGGTGGGTGGGCTGGATAGAATGGGGGGGGGGGGGGTAAAAATCTGGCGTAAAGAATGCTACTTTAAACCTTTACAAGGTCGTTTTGGACAGCATATGAAGCACTATTGGGGTTGGCTAGACCTAAAAGTAGGCGCGCACCTACATATGACAGCTTCTATGTATGCGTGGACTATTTCAGAGACTTCATATTGGCGGAAGGTTAATTTTAGCAGTACCGTAAATAAAAGTTCTCCAATACCAAGTGGTGTGAATGAGCGTAACTTAAATAACAGAACAAAAATGTGGATCCTATCGGACTTCACGGAATAATATTAACCGTGACTGCTCCGTTTAGAAAACATAACATCATCTGCTACATCAATTTTATAACATCATCTGCTACATCAATTTTATAACATCATCTGCTACATCACTTTTATAACATCATCTGCTACATCACCTTTATAACATCATCTGCTACATCAATTGTATAACATCATCTGCTGCATCAATTTTATAACATCATCTGCTACATCAATTTTATAACATCATCTGCTACATCAATTTTATAACATCATCTGCTACATCAATTTTATAACATCATCTGCTACATCAATTTTATAACATCATCTGCTACATCAATTTTATAACATCATCTGCTACATCAATTTTATAACATCATCTGCTACATCGATTTTATAACATCATCTGCTACATCAATTTTATAACATCATCTGCTACATCAATTTTATAACATCATCTGCTACATCGATTTTATAACATCATCTGCTACATCAATTTTATAGTTCGTTAATTTAGTGGCCGCCATGTTAGTAAACAATACATCCAAAAAAATAGGAATGTTGATGTTAAAAATTAAACCCCAATTTAAGCAAATGTCATGTCACCCTCGATCTGAATCTCTCATGTCACAATCTCATGTCACATTCGATCTGACTCTCTCTTGTCAGAATGTCATGTCACATTCGATCTGAGTCTCTATCGTCACAATGACATGTTCCATTCGATCTGAATCTCTCTTGTCTATTGTTGCCATATAAGTTGTGTGTGAACAAACTTTGATTTTGATACTTATTTTTTGGGGCATTGATTTTACAACTCAAGGTGTCTTATGTCATTTTTAAAACCAAAACTGATAAGGACAATTGCAATAAAATATATACATATAATGGTTTGGGGGGGGGGGGCTATGTGTATTTCTTTTCTTATTCCTGTTGAAGTTTTCAATTTATATGTTATTTTTAAAACCAAAACTGATAATGACAATTGAAATAAAATATATTCATATAATGGTTTGGGGGGGGGGGGGCTATGTGTATTTCTTTTCTTATTCCTGTTGAAGTTTTCAATTTGTGAACAGTCATTTAAATGAGACTTTGTGAATTCACTTAATGTTTAACTTTATATGCTATAGAAAATATTCACTAATTGACATCTCATACAGAACACCAAGGGTTCTCAACATTTTTTTACAGCACCGGACACCACCTCATGACTTTCTGGGTTTCCGCACCCACCACAACACGCTCATGCCTGGTTAGGAGCCCCTGAAGCAGCCCATGTGAGGGGTTTTGAAGCTTTTACCAGCGGTTGAAAGTGTTGCTAAGTTGTCAGTGGTGGTTTCATCCCAATTGTTGAACTGACACGCACTAGGCAGCATTCAAGTAAGACATGGAGAAAACAATCATAAAATCATTCACCTTGCAACACAGGGGCAACATTTTAACCTTGTATCAAAGAAAGGTTCCATTAGCTCAGGCCAATCACCTACGTCTTGTCAAGTGTCCATTAGCTAAGTCCAATCATATACGTCTTGTCCCAACGACCAGACTCAGGATTAGACAAAAGGACAAACGAGGGGATAATCTCTTCCAATGTGTTTCCGACATCCTCACTGTGTTCATGGTGTTAATGAAATCAAGTCTGGCTGCGTTTCTCGGTAATGTAATTTAGCTACTAATACATCAGCTAACAGTCAGAACTGTCACCAATCAGATTATGGGACATTTTCTATTAGATCATTAAGTTGTTGTTGTTTTGTTTCTTTTGTTGTTTTTTAATACCAGTATGTTGATTGACAAGGGGGACACAATTATGAAGTATTTGAAATGATTATGCAAGTGTGAATTTTATATACGAAATATAGGACACATAGGAGGGGAGAACTTGAAGACACACAAGACGGAGTTTTACACATATTGTATTTGGACAGCCAGATTTTTTGATGATTTTTAGACGAAAGGTCTAAGTCACATATGCCCAAACTAGTACATGCCCACACTAGTACATGCCCACAGTAGTACATGCCCACAGTAGTGCATGCCCAAAGGAAGTACATGCCCACAGTATTGCATGCCCATGTCACATCATCTACAAACATTAAAAAAAAACAGGAGAGATTTCCTGGTCGCCCAATTATTTCAAAGGAAAAGAAACTCCAGAAAGAACAAAAGTCAGAATCAGCAGGAAAGTTCAGAATCAGCAGAAAAGTTCAGAATCAGCAGAAAAGTTCAGAATCAGCAAGAAAGTTCAGAATCAGCAGAAAAGTTCAGAATCAGCAGAAAAGTTCAGAATCAGCAGGAAAGTTCAGAATCAGCAGAAAAGTTCAGAATCAGCAGAAAAGTTCAGAATCAGCAGGAAAGTTCAGAATCAGCAGAAAAGTTCAGAATAAGCAGAAAAGTTCAGAATCAGCAGAAAAGTTCAGAATCAGCAGAAAAGTTCAGAATCAGCAGAAAAGTTCAGAATCAGCAGGAAAGTTCAGAATCAGCAGAAAAGTTCAGATTCAGCAGAAAAGTTCAGAATCAGCAGGAAAGTTCAGAATCAGCAGAAAAGTTCAGAATCAGCAGACAAGTTCAGAATCAGCAGAAAAGTTCAGAATCAGCAAAAAAGTTCAGAATCAATAGCAAAGTTCAGTCATGTAATAGATTTGATCGCGCTTTGTCATCAGCCTGGAACTTCAAGCTTTACGCACTCCAATGTAACATCTCTTAAAACCATTTTATCATTTTTTTCTCAAAAGACCTAAAAGTACCCTTACGTGTATGGATTGCTCACTAACAATGTCAATAGTATCAACATTCAAGTCCATTAACAGTTTGGCGTCCATTCAAATTCTATAGTTTCACAGGAAATGTTGAAAAGTCTTTCCCTGGCCTGGTTGAAGTGAACATGTATGTACTTACAGAGCAATGCTTCTGTCCCTGGCCTGATGGAAGCGAACATGTATGTACTTACAGAGCAATGCTTCTGTCCCTGGCCTGGTTGAAGCGAACATGTATGTACTTACAGAGCAATGCTTCTGTCCCTGGCCTGGTTGAAGCGAACATGTATGTACTTACAGAGAAATGCTTCTGTCCCTGGCCTGGTTGAAGCGAACATGTATGTACTTACAGAGCAATGCTTCTGTCCCTGTCCTGGTTGAAGCGAACATGTATGCACTTTCAGAGCAATGCTTCTGTCCCTGGCCTGGTTGAAGCGAACATGTATGTACTTACAGAGAAATACTTCTCTCCCTTGCTTGGTTGAAGTAAACATGTATGTATTTACAGAGACATGCTTCTGTCATACGTGTTCGTAAGTTGAAGTTGAATTACACCACACACGAATGGGCATCGTTAAGGTTATTACAATTTAGTTTAGGCTTAAGGTTAAGGCCACCTGGGTTTGGGTTAGGCCTAGTGCCACCTGGGCTTTGGTTAGGCTTAGTGCCCCTCCATATTAATTTTTTTTAAAATGATGCAGGAATAATAATAATGTAAAAAGTGAACATCCTGATGGCACGGAATTTTGAACTATGAACAAAGCAGATATTTGAAGACGAAATGTTCATTTAGGACTTAGGATGATTACATTTTATTACACCTAATAAACCGAAGACAAATGTATCTCACTCATTGATATTTAAATGTTGAGTCTAAACGTTGAGTTTAAATGTTGAGTTTAAATGTCGAGTTTAAATTTCGAGTTTAAGAATCGAGTTTAAATGTCGAGTTTAAATGTCGAGTTTAAAAACCAAGTTTAAATGTCGAGTTAAATGTCGAGTTTAAACTCAGAGTTTAAATGTCGAGTTTAAAAACCAAGTTTAAATGTCGAGTTTAAATGTCGAGTTTAAATATTGAGTTTAAATTCCGAGTTTAAATGGCATGTTTAATTGTCCAATTTAAATGCCGAGTTTAAATGTCGAGTTTCAATGTCCAATTTAAATGTCGAGTTTAAATGTCAAATTAAAATGTCGAGTTTAAATGTCCAATTTAGATAAAAGAGTTCATAGAACGAAATTTTTTAGAATAATTTAATTATTTAAAGACGTTATTAGTTTTAAAGCTAGAAACTTAACACCATTTAATTCCTTCACATGTGGGGCGGAGGGATAATTCATCAGATTTGAGCCGAATGTGTCTTTTCCGGATTAAACACGGACTTCTTTCACCGGAAGAATGATGGCGGATTATTCAATCCTGAAAAGTACTCAAAAACGTGATTCAATCTCGGTGGTCAGCAAAAACGACTGATTTGTTCAAAAAGGGTGACAGGGTCCTGCTGTTCAAAAGGGTGACGGGGTCCTGCTGTTCAAAAGGGTGACAGGGTCCTGCTGTTCAAAAGGGTGACAGGGTCCTGCTGTTCAAAAGGGTGACAGGGTCCTGCTGTTCAAAAGGGTGACAGGGTCCTGCTGTTCAAAAGGGTGACAGGGTCCTGCTGTTCAAAAAGGTGACAGGGTCCTGCTGTTCAAAAGGTGACAGGGTCCTGCTGCAGCGATTGTTAACACAGGCAGCAATTGTTAGCTATGGATGTCACCAGACAAGGCCTGTATTGTCGTGGTACAAGAACTGTAAATGACAAGACTTACACCGCAGCGTGACAAGGGGGACCAGTTTCTCCACTCGTGCGCGTGGCTCGTTCAACCGTGAAGTCAAAAGTCGTTTCTTAAAGACATAAAAGGTAGCCCTGGCTGCGACGGTTCAACGGTCGGGGACCTAGGTATAGGCGTCGACAGTGTTTGACCAATGGCGGGCTTAATGAAAAGTTAACATACAGCTGTCTCGAGTCAACTTAAAAAAACTGAAAGGTGTGACAACTGCGCCGGGATTTGAATGCGTTTCAGACAGTCGTTTCAAATAATTTCAGACTCCTAATTGGGATGCCGGTGGCTGAAATCAATGACGTCACGAAGTGGTCCCAATTATACCAAGACATGGACAGAGAAACACTATTTAAAAAAAAAAAATGAGAGTTGTTTAGCAAGGCCAGGAGAAAGCTACCCGCATTTAAAGGTGTGACCTTTGAGTTAAAGTTAGATGCACAGACTAGTGTTACGCACTGACTTGTATTGGGAGAAATTAATCTCCTATTTTAATTTAATTGGCTCGTTGTAAACAGTGCCTAACAAAGGACGATACCATATAATCAACAATATTAAAGATACGACCCAAAACAGTTTCTAGTTACAATTAATTAAGATTTATTAAGTCTTAAGATAATTACAAAATAAAATAAAATAAAATTACAATCTTCAACTTACAGTATGGCAGATGTCGTACCGGTACACAGTTAATACAATTAGAAATAATGCGAAATAAACACATATAAGTAGGAGCACACAAATACACAAAGAATAAAACACGCCTCGTAATGTTAAGAAAATCTATCGGAAATCTCCGTCCCTCCTCCGTGCCTGTCAATCCCTTATATAGGTGGGTCTACCGACGCCCAAGCCCTGCCTTCGAGACATTTCGAGAAAAGTCCCAATCATTCTACCAAATACTATTTGGAACAGATTAATTATTTTTATTCGTTGGCGGCGTCAACAAGTTACTTCAAAGGCCTAAGCCACACCCCTTTGTGAACACAGCGTCTCATGCGGGGTCAATCAGAGGGCACGCACGAGAAAATATGATGTAAACAAGCTCTCTATAACACTAGTGTTTGAAAACTATTTGAAAGTCCAATCAGGAATTTTAATCATGAGGAAAAATATGTGTTGTATGACTTCCACTATATTTTGTTTTCAAAACAAGATGTGTGGAGCTTATCACTTCATTTGGTGGGTAGTGGTCAGTGGCGTAATTTGGGTCAGTGCTATCTGGGAAGGGAAAACCATTTCCCCGCCACCTTCCAGGATATAAAAATTCAGGATCAGTCCGAACATTTTCCCCCCATATAAAACGAAAATGCCCCCCGTAATTGCCCGTCCCTCTGCACCCCCCCCCCCCCCCGACACACACACTTTTTTTTTCTACGCAACTTGGAAAGGGTTTTCTCATGCATCTTGTGGGATAGAAAATATTTTCTAAAAGAGCATCATTGGCTGTCAACACGATCAAACTACAAATATGTAAATAATTGTTTTTTTAAAGTCTTAAGTGGTAGAGAGGGGTGAAGAGGCTAAATACCTCTTGACGAACACTTATTTGTACTTTATGAAACAAAAAATATTTAAAAACATGCTGATCAATGTATAACGTCTGGAATGAAAGGAGGATGTGCTCTACTGCCGTCCTGCGCATGCTCTGCTACCATCTTCCTTCGCATGCTCTGCTACCATCTCCCTTCACATGCTCTGCTACCATCTCCCTTCACATGCTCTGCTACCATCTCCCTTCACATGCTCTGCTACCATCTTCCTTCGCATGCTCTGCTACCATCTCCCTTCACATGCTCTGCTACCATTTCCCTTCACATGCTCTGCTACCATCTTCCTTCACATGCTCCGCTACCACCGTCCTGCGCATGATCTGCTTGGCTAGTAGCTCACTCGTGTGTATCAGACCTTCTTGAATTAAGGTCTAGCTGATAGACAGACATGTGTGCACAATCTATTTCACCTCAGCATTTCATTTAGCGTGTGGCTGACGTGATCTTTGGCTCGGATGGGTTTACTATCCAAATTTAAAAGACCCCCCCCCACACCAAACACACACACAACCACACACTTAATGACATGATATAAACGGAGATTGACAAAGCGGTCGGTGGGGGAAAAAAAGAGTCTCATAAAATAATGTGACAGAAAACAATCTCAAGTTTTCATGTGAAAAACATAATGGGGACACAAAATCATAGGAAATAAAGTCATAGAAAACTTTTTTATGGGCCCCAACTGTTAGTTGTAAGTCCGTGTAATCTGTTTAGGACTGACTAAATATCAGCAAGTGGAAATAGAGAGGGCTCTTTGGGATCGTGGTGTGAGCTTCGCATGGGATTAAATAATGTGTGTGTGTGTTATTTGTGCAATGTGTGCATCTTACATTCACACATTTAGTTCCCTGATATATTCATGACGTGTTACAATGGTATGCATAAAGCCAATGAACAAGAATCAGACAGATTGGATAATAATATATGGCAGTAAGCGATTGGGTGGAGATTAAGGTCTCCTCGGACAGGATTGTGATTTGTCCCAATGTGACGATGGTGTAGACTTGTCACAATGTGATGATGGTGTAGACTTGTAACAATGTGATGCTGGTGTAGACTTTCACAATGTGACGATGGTGTAGACTTTGCACAATGTGACGATGTTGTAGACTTTTCACAATGTGATGATGGTGTAGACTTGTCATAATGTAATGATGGTGTAGACTTGTCACAATATGACGATGGTGTAGACTTGTCAACACACCTAAAGACACAGCATATAAACTATTTCTACATGTGGACAACATGTGTTTATGCCGACACACCTTATGACACAGCAAATAAACTATTTCTACACTACTCACAACACAAAATCAAAGGCGTGACAC
The DNA here is from genome assembly GCA_964033795.1 of Lymnaea stagnalis. Taxonomy (NCBI): domain Eukaryota; kingdom Metazoa; phylum Mollusca; class Gastropoda; family Lymnaeidae; genus Lymnaea; species Lymnaea stagnalis. Next base: position 101,776 of record CAXITT010000265.1, read on the forward strand.
TAGGGGCCGTTAAACTTTACACAAGTAGTGCCAGATCAACATAAAGGAAAATGAGGCACATGTTCCTAGAGGCTACACGCCTTATTTGTTAAAAGTGTGTGTGTGTGGGGGGGGGGGGCGGGTCATGAATTGATTTGAACTTAAACGTACTTGTAATGACAGAACGTACAACAGTGATGGGCACCTCGTACTTGTAATGACAGAACCTACAGCAGTGATGGGCACCATTTTTTTATTTTGTTTTGGTGTGTGGGGGTGGGTGTGCTTCATGAATTGATTTGAACTTAAACGTACTTGTAATGACAGAACGTACAACAGTGATGGGCACCTCGTACTTGTAATGACAGAACCTACAGCAGTGATGGGCACCTCGTACTTGTAATGACAGAACGTACAGCATTGATGGGCACCACCTACTTGTAATGACAGAATGTACAGCAGTGATGGGCACCTCGTACTTGTAATGACAGAACGTACAGCAGTGATGGGCACCTCGTACTTGCATTGACAGAATGTACAACAGTGATGGGATCCTCGTACTTACATTGACAGAATGTACAGTAGTGATGGGCACCTCGTACTTGCATTGACAGAATGTACTGCAGTGATGGGCACCTCGTACTTGCATTGACAGAATGTACAGTAATGACTGACACCTCGAGGTCTCCATAGTGAACAAATCTCGGAGAGGACAAGTGCATTAGAACTACTGGAAATGGGGTGGGCTGGTTGTTTTGTGGATGTGTGGATGTGGTCCTCGTGGCGCTAGGGTCGAACATCCACTTGGGTGATGGAAGAACGATCTTATCCGTCTGTACGCAAATACAAAATATTCGCTAAGTGTATGTGACAAGTTGAAGTGCATCTTTAAGCAAGACGTTTTTGTGACAGGATAGAAAGGGTTGTCAAAATGCTTGTGACAATCTGAAGTGGAAATCGAAATAAAAATAAGAAATGGCAGATTCACTTGCGCAGGAAATGTGGGATGGGAGGGTGATGCACCCAGAGAATACTTTGATACTTTATACTGAGGTTGGGGGTGACAATTTAGGCCAACTTTTTCGTGAATGTGGTTGGCAAAAATTATGGCCCCTGCCTCAGGAGCTCTTAACCTACCTAAGCCACTGACAAGATGGCAACCATTTCACTTCTGAGGTGATTGTTTAACACACCTGCATAGTCCGGCTCAATTGATTAGTTATTGAGAACTAGTAATCTTCAGCCCAGAGACAGGTCCATGACTTACAGATATCAAATCGCTGATTGTAATACCGTCTCAAGTACGTCCTAACTATCCACAAAAGTCACACACCCCAAAGGTGTAAATATGAGGGTCACATTGAGAACTGCCCACATAGTTACACGGTACATTCAATCCTACACTACATTCTAATGCCCCATGGTTACATGGCACTTTCAATGCTGCACTACATTCCAATCTCGGAAAGTCATTCTCGCTAAAACGTGTGTTAGATGTCAGATTCAACGCTGAAGAATGCCGGTGATTAAATCCAATCTAGAATGTGTACAACCAGATAGGGATCCACCCCGTAATGGCCCGTGACTTAATTTACAGCCTGAGACACGGAGAAAGGTCGACCACAACATCAAATCATAACGGACAGGACAGAGGGCTAAGGTAACCATCCCGCCCCCCCCCCACCTCCAACCCCCAGAGGGTCAGGGTGGCGTTTAGTCGTCATAAAACATTCCCAGAGATAAGGTGGACGTAACCCTGTGTTTGTAACGCTGTGAGCTTTGTCGGGAGTTGTCCATTTTGTGGTGTTTATTGTTGTTTATGTTTTCTTTGTATATCGAGTTACAACTTTTTGTTGTTTTCTCTGTCAATGAAACGCAAAGATGGATGTACTCTGCAGAAGTGTCGTGAAATTATCTACCAACATACAAAAACACAAACATGAATGTACTCAGTAGAAGTATCATGACATCATCTACCAACATGCAAAACTCCAACCATGAATGTACTCAGTAGAAGTATCATGACATCATCGACCAACATGCAACACTCCAAACATGAATGTACTCAGTAGAAGTATCATGACATCATCTACCAACATGCACAACTCCAAACATGAATGTACTCAGTAGAAGTATCATGACATCATCTACCAACATGCACACACACAAACAATGATATTTATTTGAACAGGAGTCGTTTTATGGCTCATGACGCTGGCTTTTTGGCTCCTGGTGTTACGTCACGTGACTCGGCCTACGGTAAAAACTTTGGTTGTTTTAAAAAAAACTCAATAGTGTAAACTAATGACAAGATTAAATCAACCCTACGAAGACAAAGTCCCTACATACAAAAGGAGTATCACTGATCTGGGGGGGGGGGGAACCGGAGAACCCCGTTCAAACGAAAAAAGCCAAGACTCTGTTACTAAGGACATCACATACTCAGCAATTCAACAATTACAACAATTCAAGAGATAACATCAAAGAGTGGACAGGACTAACACTGGGCGATGCTGTGCGTAGTGCAGAAGACAGAGACGAATGGGGGAGGAGAGTTCACATGTCATCTGTGGCGCCCCAACGGTCCAAGGACTAAGAGACACGATGATGAAGATGATGATGATGATGATGATTCTTAACACACAATTATTCAACGGAAGTCTTGCTGCAGACTAATTTTAAGCAACTACAAAAAAACTAAAATAAAAATTTTCAAGACTGAAAAAAAAAATGTGTACGATGAATGATGATGAAAAAAAGGAAAACATTTCCATTGATTTGGATCAATTAAAATTATCTTATTTTAAGAAATAGATCTACAGCAGCTGGGAATCCAAGCAGGGTCTGAGTGGAAGAAAGTGGTGACTAACCGAAAGAAGAGAAAAAAAAACTGTTTTGATAAACGCTGCGATGGATGATTCGATGTCGGAATCGCCCGAGACCACTTGTGGCAGCGTATGTGTGTTAGTTATGAACTGGGCGGTGGATGTGCTGATGGCTCGTGAGACAGATTCTGTCTGTGGGTGCGCAGATGGCCGATGAGACCGAATCTGGCTGTGGATGCCCAGATGGCTTTATGAATCCATCTCTAACAATCCCTACATCTCTAACAATCCCTACATCTCTAAAAATTCCTACATCTCTAAAACTCCCTACATCTCTAACAATCCCTTTCATCTCTAAAATTCCCCTCGATATCTAACAATCCTTTTATTCAATTTTTAACCAACTTCTCCAACAACAAACTGAAGAGTTGTATTTCCGCATGCTACATTATTTCATCATCAACAGTTTGATAGCCGCATGGTTTAGTTTCACGGTTTGCAATTTTTTTTCAAACTCGTTTAAAATTGAGGTATAGTAAAACATGGCTGATGTCTTGCTGCAGTTCTCTTATCTCACTGCTTCCAATGAGTTATCTCATAATATATTCAGATCACTTTCTTTTTTATCTTAGACATTATGCATATTGAATATCTTTACCTGTCTTACGTATAGTGAGTTATGGACACGAAATGTCTTATTTCAACAAAGTCTTGCGTAGTCCAAGAAACTATTGCGTCAGCAGGTCTCCGAAACGCTCTGAATTATGGTTTAAGTTTGAAAGATAAGAACGGCTGTTGTTTTGTTGTTTTTATTGTAGAAATGCCATTGACTAAAGGTCATAGGTCATAGGGGGGTCTTTAAAAGTAAATTTACGTAAAAATTGAATAACCAAACAATATTTAAGCAGAAATCCAGGATGTTCTATGTCTCTGTGTTCTATGTTCTATGTTTGTATCAAAGTATATTCCGAAACACTTAAGGCAGAGTTGGAAGCTTCCAGTTATTATTTGAATTATTTGACAGAAAGTTGTGAATCCTAAGATATCGCGAATTGTAATTCCCTAGGTGTGCATGTGTGGCTGTGACGCTGTGTTCAATAGGTGCGCAATTTAAAAAAAAAAAAAAAAAAAGTATAGTTCAGAGTAGTTCGCACTCATTGGGACTCTTATAACGTGCCTGACTCGAGTGTATGTTTGGTCAAATAACTTGAGTACATGGGACATTCTCAGGAAAAATGAAGAAATCTATTTATAGAACTGTAATCAGACCAGAGCGGTGGAGAACCTATTATACAAATGGGAGATGCAATTCTCCGGAAATTATATGGACCAACAAATGATGGATTNAGATATCGCGAATTGTAATTCCCTAGGTGTGCATGTGTGGCTGTGACGCTGTGTTCAAAAGGTGCGCAATTTAAAAAAAAAAAAAAAAAAGTATAGTTCAGAGTAGTTCGCACTCATTGGGACTCTTATAACGTGCCTGACTCGAGTGTATGTTTGGTCAAATAACTTGAGTACATGGGACATTCTCAGGAAAAATGAAGAAATCTATTTATAGAACTGTAATCAGACCAGAGCGGTGGAGAACCTATTATACAAATGGGAGATGCAATTCTCCGGAAATTATATGGACCAACAAATGATGGATTAGGATGTAGAATACAAACAAACCAGGCAACGTATATCATATATCAGGATGGATGCACAGCTAGTGGCAGAAATAATAAAAAAAAAAGGGGGGCAGGCTGCGCTGGGTATAGGACACTTGGAAAGAATGTAAAATGACAGCGGAGTGAAGAGGGTGCTTTGCCCAATCACCAGAGAAAAACGGCTCAGTGGCAGATGATGATGTGGGGAAAAATATCTACAGCAGCTGGGAATCCAAACAGGGTCTGAGTGGAAGGAAGTGGTGAGCCATGTCCAAGCCTTACATGGGCTGTAGCGCCAATGGGGATGGGTGGATAGCACTTATTAGGAGTCTCAGAAGGGGCGTTAGTTGAATAAATGTTTTGACCAATAACTTAAGGAGATGAGCACCTTCACACATTGCCGCCGTCATTGTTTCTATGGGTTATTGCCGCCGTCATTGTTTCTATGGGTTATTGCCGCCGTCATTGTTTCTATGGGTTATTGCCGCCGTCATTGTTTCTATGGGTTATTGCCGCCGTCATTGTTTCTATGGGTTATTGCCGCCGTCATTGCTTCTATGGGTTATTGATGCCGTCATTGTTTCTATGGGTTACTGCCATCATTGTTTCTATGATTTATTTACCGTAAAATAATAATAGCATGAAAATAAAGATCAATTTCAAGTTATAAATAATTCATCACACACTTTATCAGATAAGGATTATTAATACTTTATAACATCGTAGATCTTCTAACAATACAGATTCGTGTTATTATTCGACAGATGTTGTTATTCTTTTTTTTATGTACAACATCTAAATCGGGGATTCTCAAACAAGGGTGCCAGAACGGGGATAGGGGGGCAGTGTCGGGGTAGGGTCAGTGTCGGGATGGGAACACCCAGAATATCGTGGGGTGCGAGAAATATATTTTGAAGTCGCACTGGGGTTGCTGGAATCTGTTTGAAATAAAGATCGTAGGCGACACTACAAAATGTTAAAGACCCCTGGTCTAAATATTTCAGTCCCCGACCCCCTTCTATACAATTTACCGAGGAACTGAAAGCTTTATCAAGACACCCTAGATCAATAAGATGGGGGACAGCCACATAACGATGGGAGATGTTGTGATCACACATAGATCAATCAGATGGGGGACAAGGGCACATAACAAGGGCAGATGGTATGATAACACAGAGCTAATCAGTGCACGGAAGAAACGGAGTGAGATGGAAGAGAGGACAAGGAGTTTAATTAAGTTGCAACAACCGTACCGTTGGATGTATTGAAACCTTCTGGGAACTCTTCAGCTATTCATTCCTCACTGATCTTCCATCAGCCTCTTTTTGCGTGTAAGTGAATCTGGGTATGTAAATGTGTGGCTGTCGGTTAATGTTATGTGAATTGGTGAGTATATGTTGTTGTTCATTTGTCAAAATTGTCTAGGACCATCGAGTCATCCGGTTAGGGGGGGGGGGTATGGTGAGCTCGTAGGTGGCTTGCTAGACTGATCCTTGCTCGGGAAAAATCTCTGGCACCGCAGGCAGGGGATGGTTGCTGCAGTCGGTGAGATAACTGTTGCTCTTTCGATTGAGCCTGCGTGTCTCAGCTCTGGTTATCCTACTGGCTTCGTGAGATTTAGCCCCTTTCTTGATAGCGGTGTGTGAGTGTTTGTGTAAGTATGTGTTTTTGTATGTGTGCATCGGCATGAATGTGTGTATGTGTGTATGAATGGATTTATGTGTGTAAATGTGTGTACGTATATGTTTGTATGTATGTGTATTTATTTATGAGTATGTTCGTATGTATAAAGGACAGGACGTGGAGGGTGGGAGGTAATCGGTTCATTGCCATTTAAGGGAAAAAAATTCAAACTATTTTTTTAAAAATAAGATAAGATCTATTTGTGCAATCATAATAATTTTAAAAAAAAGTAAAATGCGAGAGTTTTGATGAGGGGGGGGGGGGCGAGGGATATTTTTCCTAAATTTTGTTGCAATTGTTTTACATTTAAAAATAAGATAAGATCTATTTGTGCAATCATAATAATTTTAAAAAAAAGTAAAATGCGAGAGTTTTGATGAGGGGGGGGGGGGGGAGAGAGATATTCTTCCTAAATTTTGTTGCAATTGTTTTACCATCCATCAAGTATATCTTAAAGCCAAGTATATCTTAAATCGAAGTATATCTTCATGCAAGTATATCTTAATCCAAGTATATTTTAATCCAAGTTTATTTTAACCCAAGTAGGTCTATATTTTAAATCCAAGTATATCTTAAATCCATGTATGTCATAAAGCCATGCAGATCTTAAATCATAGATCTAGGCCGTTGTTCACTTCAAACCGAAACGTTGACCTCCTGGTCAAGTGCTCATAATTTATTCAACCTAGTTCAAAGGCCATAACGTATCATGTATAGGAATTCAATTAAAACGAGTAACTAACAAATCTATACTACAGATTTATTGATCTCAGAAGATAAAAGGCTTACATGTAGCTTGGCTGGCTATTTGGAATAAACTTTTTTTCTTTATATTTTGTACGTTGGTTATGAATAAATATTTGTGTATATTATATTTTGCAGGTCATGTAATTGGTTTTTGTCAAGTTTCATTTTAAGGCAATCATGGAAAGTTTATTATTATTATTATTATTATTATTATTATTATTATTTTTATTATTATTATTATTATTATTATTATTATTATTATTATTATTGTTGTTTTTGTTGTTGCTAGAAATGATCCAAAAGAGGGCGGTGGCAATGGGTGATCACCCCTTCGACATCAGTTACTTGACAAAACATCCATTCAAGTAACGAACTTTATGAGAATCCCGATTAGTTCTAACCGATGGGAATTTTATATTGTGCGCCTATTGAACAAAGCATTACAGCCATACATGCATACCTACTACTTGTGATTTATTATTTTTATTATTATTATTATTATTATTATTATTAGTAGTATATATTTTATTTTTGCATATCTAAAAGAGTGAAAATGTTAATGAGGTCTCCGCTTTTGTTGACCTAAATATTTTTGGTTTACTTAACATATTTTTGGTTTACCTAACATATTTTTGGTTTACCTAACATATTTTTGGTTTACCTCATATTTTTGGTTTACTAAACATATTTTTGGTTTACCTAACATATTTTTGGTTTACCTAACATATTTTTGGTTTACCTAACATATTTTTGGTTTACCTCATATTTTTGGTTTACTAAACATATTTTTGGTTTACCTAACATATTTTTGGTTTACCTAACATATTTTTGGTTTACCTAACATATTTTTGGTTTACCTCATATTTTTGGTTTACTAAACATATTTTTGGTTTACCTAACATATTTTTGGTTTACCTAACATATTTTTGGTTTACCTCATATTTTTGGTTTTCTAAACATATTTTTGGTTTACCTAACATATTTTTGGTTTACCTAACATATTTTTGGTTTACCTAACATATTTTTGGTTTACCTCATATTTTTGGTTTACCTAACATATTTTTGGTTTACCTAACATATTTTGGTTTACCTAACATATTTTTGGATTACCTAACATATTTTTGGTTTACCTAACATATTTTTGGATTACCTAACATATTTTTGGTTTAACTAACATATTTTTTATTTAACTAACATTTTTTGTTATATAACTAACATTTTTTTGGTTTAACTAACATATTTTTGGTTTTTAGATAGTTCACTAGTCAGGTAAATATTTCACTAATCAATTACATATGTCACTGAATTAGATTTTTCACTGAATTAGATCTTTCGCTAAAGTAGATATTTTCTCAAGTAGATATTTTAGTAACCAAACAGCAGAATCATGAAGCTCGAGGTCAGTCATGAAAAACCTCTGACATATTTATAGCATCCCTCTACTGATATCCTTACAATGACTTTACCATCTAGACACTAAGACATGAGGTCACTCCGGGTCGAGGACACTCCAGTTTGATATCACTTTAATATAATGGCCCCTCCTCCTAACTTAACACCCCTTGTCATAATTTACAGGCGCCCCCGCCTGACAACGGTGTCATAAGAGTTGATTCCCCTTCTGTCGGGCATCGTGTTTGCTTTACATGTCGGGGGTCAGAGGTCATGTTGTGGCGCAGCAAGGGTCAGAGGTCATGTTGTCGCACGGCAGTTACGTTGTAAATCTCGGCATGAGTAGACGTCTGGGTGGGGAAAAGGTTATCTTTCCGTCAGGGGTGTACCTGAGGCAGGGCGATGGGGCTACAGACTCTCGTGGAACATCGGGGTTCCCTTTTTATGAATATATTGTCATGTGTTTAGGGGGCTCACTTTAAGAATTTTGCATTGGGGGGGGGGGGCATTTAGTCAAGGTACGCCACTATTTTCAGTGACAATTTATTTATTAGTTTAATTGTTTTGGTTTCAGTGGCGTTGCTCCGTTAAACCTCCGGGTAATATGACATGACAAGAAACACACAAGGAATGTTAGTTTTTTCATGAAGTTCTTTACAAATTCATATCTTGCAAGCGTCTCGTGGGGAAAAAGTAAGATGTTTATCTTTCGTTTAAATTATTGGAGACTTAATCAGGTGTGATTATTGGAGTCTTAATCAGATGTGAAGAAGTTAAACTTGTAATGGCAAGCCAGATCTGGAGAGGTTAAACTTGGAATGACATGCCAGATCTGGAGAGGTTAAACTTGTACTGACATGCCAGATCTGGAGAGGTTAAACTTGTACTGACATGCCAGATGTCGTGCTTCACTTCAACTCTAAGTGTACAGACGTAAACTAAGGATAACAAATGACTTTTTTTTTCCTTCACTTGTGTTGCCATGCGTAAAGGTTCACAAGACTAAAACTTAACTTCTGGGAGAAGACCGCGTCCTTTTCCTTTTAGACGCATATCATTTTGAAATGTGTTACCTCCACTAAATGAGACTACTTTCTAATGATTTTATAGTTTTTCCACGTCATGTTGTTGTTAAAATATGGCGACGCCTTGAAATTTTGATAAAAAATTTATTGATAACATGTTTTTACTTTTTTGATTCATTTATAGTGTTTTCAAAAAAGGGAAATAATAATGAGATTTCAGAATAACTTTTTTTTTTAAAAATTATTCGGTTAATTCCCGTTGTATGTTCAACGGATTATTCTTACACACAAATTATACACCTAAAGACGCTGAATTGTAACTTTAATCCACTTAAATATTGTTTCAAATAGAATAATGTCTTTGTTAGTAGCAAGGTTTGGGGGATAATGTTTTTATTTTTGAAAGTTTTGAATGTGGGTTGCTGAGTTGTTTTGTGGTGGCGAGCTTTGGTTGATCGGGTGATGCAAGGTCAGTGAGTGGGGTTAGTAGGTGGAGTCAGTTGGTGGAGACAGTTGGTGGAGTTAGTTGGTGGAGTAAGTTGGTGGAGTTCAGTTGTTTTCAGATTGTATGTGATCACATGTAGTATGGAAAGGTGCAAGGCTGATTAGTCAGTGACATAATTAGGTTACTCTTAAGTGTGGACCAAATATGGCTGTGTTATAGTGAAGTGTGGACCAAATGCGGTTGTGTTATAGTGAAGTGTGGACCAAGTATGGCTGTGTTATAGTGAAGTGTGGACCAAATGCGGTTGTGTTATAGTGAAGTGTGGACCAAATGTGGCTGTGTTATAGTGAAGTGTGTACCAAATGTGGCTGTGTTATAGTGAAGTGTGAACAAAGTATGGCTGTGTTATAGTGAAGTGTGGACCAAGTATGGCTGTGTTATAGTGAAGTGTGGACAAAGTTGGCTGTGTTATAGTGAAGTGTGGACCAAAGGTGGCTGTGTTATAGTGAAGTGTGGACCAAAGGTGGCTGTGTTATGGTGAAGTGTGGACCAAAGGTGGCTGTGTTATGGTGAAGTGTGGATCAAATGTGGCTGTGTTATAGTGAAGTGTGGACCAAAGGTGGCTGTTTTATGGTGAAGTGTGGACCAAATGTGGCTGTGTTATAATGAAGTGTGGACCAAGTATGGCTGTGTTATAGTGAAGTGTGGACAAAGTTGGCTGTGTTATAGTGAAGTGTGGACCAAAGGTGGCTGTGTTATAGTGAAGTGTGGACCAAAGGGGGCTGTGTTATGGTGAAGTGTGGACCAAAGGTGGCTGTGTTATGGTGAAGTGTGGACCAAATGTGGCTGTGTTATAGTGAAGTGTGGACCAAAGGTGGCTGTTTTATGGTGAAGTGTGGACCAAATGTGGTTGTGTTATAGTGAAGTGTGGACCAAAGGTGGCTGTGTTAAGGTGAAGTGTGGACCAAATGTGGCTGTTTTATGGTGAAGTGTGGACCAAATGTGGCTGTGTTATAGTGAAGTGTGTACCAAATGTGGCTGTGTTATGGTGAAGTGTGGACCAAATGTGGCTGTGTTATGGTGAAGTGTGTACCAAATGTGGCTGTGTTATAGTGAAGTGTGGACCAAATGTGGCTGTGTTATGTTGAAGTGTGGACCAAGTTTGGCTGTGTTATGGTGAAGTGTGGACCTAATGTGGCTGTGTTATGTTGAAGTGTGGACCAAATGTGGCTGTGTTATGGTGAAGTGTGGACCAAGTGTGGCCGTGTTATGGTGAAGTGTGGACCAAATGTGGCTGTGATATTCTTAAGTGTTGATCAAGTGTGGCTGTGTTGCTAGTCTTAAATGTGGACCGTTTGACTGAGATGTAGTTAAGCTAGACAGCGATGCCAGTGATGAGAACAACAACGGTCGTAAGTTTCGACGCAAGAAATGCCGTTTAAACGGAAAGGTCGTAACTTTTGGAAGCGCAGACCTTCCATCGTAAATAACATCGTAACATTGACATCATAAATAACATCGTAACATTGACATCATAAATAACATCGTAACATTGACATCATAAATAACATCGTAACATTGACATCATAAATAACATCGTAACATTGACATATTTACGGAACATTTTGTCTCAAAATATGAAAACTGAAGAATTATGGGATTTTCGTTACTTAAATTTTCACCGAATATAATTTGGTGGGGGAGGGGTGGGGGTTGAGTTATCTTGTTTTTCTTTCCAAGGGAGGCTATTAAGATTTCTTAAACACTACAAGAGTTTTATGTGTTATTTCCCCTCAAATACTGGTTACTTACACTTCTAAAGCTGGTTTATTTTTAAATGTACAAATACGTTTGTTTCAAGTTTATATGTCGATAAGCGTCAAACCTTTTTTTTTTACACTATATCTTTCTTTATAGATTTGTTTTTGAAGGGTTTTCTAGCGACCCTGTAGTCTGTACGACTCACGGCAGGTTTTATAACTGGTGTTTATTTTACGTCGACTTTCCGAAATAACTGAGACCGTCGTGTTTCGGGCAGCTGAACACATTGATGGAAATGCTGTTACAGACGTAAGTGCTTGGAGTGCAACACAATCTTATCTGACTGGTACACAAATATGGCACTTCTTTACCATTGAATGGACCACGGTGTGTAAGGGTCAGCTGATTCGGGAATTTTTTAAATATTTTTTTTTTAAAGGAAACAAAAACCGGTGATGACTGGATTTTTATCTCTTCGCGGAATGACGTCTTTTCTAAAAATAGATGGCTGGCGCTTAAGCTAACTGTCGAGGTCGCTTTAGCTTGGTCGTATGCTGCGATAAATATTGCGATACATATTGATGAACAAATTTCCATATTCGTGTACCCTATTTTAGTAACTTCATGTACAGTGTGCTTCGAGATTTTTTCCTGGATCGTGTCACATGGTTTAGACCTGTTTTTGGGTGCATACACAAGGAGCCTCATGCTCTGCGTAGTGCGTACGATGAAAATAATAATTTTAAAAAAGCCAGGGGAAGTTCATCCCTATCTCGTCTTTACAAATCTTGACCACTTCTCTTCATCTCTATAGAATTACTTTAAAAATTTTAAAATACATAATTCTATTTTTTTTTCTTCTTCGGTGAACCTGTTTTTCTTGCAGTTTTAAAACCTGGACATTTTAAATTCTTTTGTCGCAGTGGACGTACAAAAATAAATTATTTTTTTTTTAAATAATTGGCCACAGGATTATTCTTCATGAGTTATTTTGAAAATAAAAATTATAGTTATGCATTTGCCTGAATTATCTCTCATATTTATTTTTCTTCTTCTTCTCTATCTTAAGGGCCCCACGATCAATTTCTTGATCATTTTGGCTCATCTTTTGTTGAGTTTAACAAAAGACGAATTCAACAAAAGATGAGTTTGTCTTTGTTAAACTCATGTTTTTAAGCTTTATCTTTTGTTAAATTCATCTTTTGTTAAACTTTTATTTTGTTAAACTCGTCTTTTTTTGTTAAACATATCTTTTCTTAAACTCAACTTTTATTAAACTCATCTTTTGTTAAACTAATCTTTTATTAAACTCATCGTTTGTTAAGCTCGTCTTTATTTAAACTCATCTTTTGTTAAACCCATCTTTCGTTAAACTCATTTTTTGTTAAACTAATCTTTTGTTAAACATATCTTTTGTTAAAGTCATCTTTTGTTAAACTTATTTTTTGCTAAAATAATCTTTTCTTAGACTCATCTTTTGTTAAGCGCATCGTTAATTAAATACTTTTTTAAAATTATTGTGTTTTCTTTTCCTCTTAATGGTCACAACTTACGACTGACCACGACTAGTGTCCATCAGCTAGCGATGTACTGGTGAAGGCCGTACAAAATGGCACATTAGTTTTAGTAGGTCGAATTCAATGCATTTGTTCCTGGTTAAAAACCCTACTTTAATGTCACGTGATTTAGCTCCTGTCAAAGCCACACGTGCACATATTCACAAATCCATACATCCACTTATCCACACATCCACACAACCACACAGATCTAAACATGAACGTGTTTGACCTCACGACGCCAGATGTCAGGGTGACATGTCACCAAGTCTCAGCATTGGGCACGAGATGTAGCAGACAGGTTCACGTCAACAATAGAATACCAGGGTACAAGGTACTCTACGGGAACACAATATTTGGAGAAATGTACGTGATATCATTGGTTGCCTTTGTTACACTTTTCTTTTAAACGAAAACATAGGATTGGATAAATATAATACATACATATAATTATATATATATATATATAGGCCTATACATATATATATATATATCGTGTGTTCGGAAAAAGGGAAAACCCTTTTCATAACGATAAGTTAATATAGAGCGTGTATTGAAGCCTTTGCCAAAGTCTGTGTTAAAGTCTGTGTTCAATTGTGTGTTAAAGTGTGCGTTTAAGTCTATGTTAAAGTCTGTGTTGAAATCTGTTGTTAAAGTGTGTGTTTCAGTCTGTGTTAAAGTCTGTGTTTAAGTATGTGTTATAGTTTTTGTTTAGTATGTGTTAAAGCCTGTGTTGAATTCTGTGTTTAAGTCTGTGTTTAATTCTGTGTTAAAGGCTGTGTTAAAGTATGTGTGGAAGTCTGTGCCAAAGCCTGTGTTAAAGCTTATTGTGGACACTTGGAACACAAAGAAAAATTCTCTTGGAATTAAAATGAATTTTGGAATTTTAAAAATTGATAAATATTTGATATATTAGTTTTCAACATTAAAAAGGGTTTCTGTTTTGTTCCAAACACAGTGGGTCTATTTACATGTACATATATTTATATATATATATATATATATATATATATTTATACATATGGTCAAACTCAGCAATATATATAATGTTATGTGGCATAATGTAAAGTTCTATCAAGTAATGACTTTAATTTTTTTTTTCTTTCTTTAAAAAAAAAAAATCAAAAAAAGAAACAACAATAAAAAAATTAGCTGTCTATCGCTCAGTGAAGCCACTGATATTTTACTACAATTTTATATCTCACATTTTTCTTCTTTTTTTTTTTTTTTTTTTTCCTAAATGCTAAAGCCATTCTTCATAGATCGGAAGACAACACCTCTGAACCCCCGTCACCACCCGATCTCTTATGCCCTCTTCTCCTTGAAAAAAAAAAA
>CAXITT010000265.1:122142-138121 GCA_964033795.1 Lymnaea stagnalis
TTTTTTTTTTTTTTTTATTTTTTTTTTTTTTTTTGGTTATTTAATTGTTAACATTTATTTATAGTGATTTTAAAAATAAAACTTAGTTGTGGGTAGTGGTGAGCTGTAGCCGATACAGCTAGAGACTGGTTAGTGGTGAGCTGTAACCGGTACAGTTAGAGACTGGTTAGTTGTTGGCTGTAACCGGTACAGTTAGAGATGGTTAGTGGTTGGCTGTAACTGGTACAGTTAGAGACTGGTTAGTGGTGAGCTGTAGCCGGTACAGTTAAAGACTGGTTAGTTGTTGGCTGTAACCGGTACAGTTAGAGATGGTTAGTGGTTGGCTGTAACTGGTACAGTTAGAGACTGGTTAGTGGTGAGCTGTAGCCGGTACAGTTAAAGACTGGTTAGTGGTCGGCTGTAACCGGTACAGTTAGAGTCTGGTTAGTGGTGGGCTGTAACTGGTACAGTTAGAGACTGGTTAGTGGTGAGCTGTAACCGGTACAGTTAGAGACTGTTTAGTTGTTGGCTGTAACCGGTACAGTTAGAGATGGTTAGTGGTTGGCTGTAACCGGTACAGTTAGAGATGGTTAGTGGTTGGCTGTAACCGGTACAGTTAGAGACTGGTTAGTGGTGAGCTGTAACCGGTACAGTTAGAGACTGCACAGGTCAAACAAAGCAAAAACATCGAGTACAGCTGATGGCCAGAACAAAGTTAATAACTCAACTGGCTTCTCTTCGGCATCTCGATTTATCTTTTCTTTATTTCAAAAAGCAACGCTCCACAGACAGAAGAGCTCTCCTCGTATATTAAAGAAATCGGGGGCGGGGGGAGCTCAGGGGGGTTGGGGGCACCACGACCCCAAGACAATTTTAAATGTCACGTATATTAAAGAAATCGGGGGCGGGGGGAGGTCAGGGGGGTTGGGGGCACCACGACCCCAAGACAATTTTAAATGTCCTGGTTTTAAAAAAAAAAAGAAAAAAGAACAATTAACATTAGTAAAGAATTGTGGTCGACGTTTATCAATCTTATCTGTGTGTCAAACTACCTACGTGCGTGTAGCACCATAGGGTCTAAGGACGCAGGCGACAAGTAGTTTAGACGGAACAGCCAAACCTGTTACTTATCAACTGGTTGTAACATGTATGCCAGAGCCATAATAAATCTAATATACTTTCAAGTGAGGGAAAATTTAAAGTGTTAAATGATTATATAAGTGTATATATGTATTTATTAAAATAAATTGGAAATATATATATATATAAAATCACTTAATCTATTTTGATACTCATGTTATTACCAGGACACTAATGTACTTATAGCCGTATGGGAGTGACGGTAATCCTTTACTGAGATGACTCCAGCGACCCCCCAAGATAATGAATTGCTGATTACAAAGATCTCAAGCTGGACATAAAAAAAAAAAAATTAGCTAATTTTCTTCCTCTATTCGTTTTTAAAAGCAGAATTGTTTCATAATGATTTTCTAAAATAACATTTGTTAGTGTTCGCTTGTATGACGTCTGTAACGGTTGCGCAATAACGTTGTTACGTGTAGTTACTGCTGGGGTTTTATGTTGCAGTAGCTGATGACCCACATTCACAAACGTCCACGGTTACTTAAAAACGCGAGGCTACAACGTCATGAGTCAAACATATTTATTAACTGAATATATATATACACACAGAATGAAATGATATCTCTAGAAAATAGAACCAATGTAGTTCTCATATAAATAATTAAATAACTTCCTCCACTCAGATCAGACGAGTCAACATTAGGGTGGTGTTTGATAGACAAGAGCCGACAATGAAAATAGACAAACTGCCATTTTAAAGGTGGTCCGCTTTGCTTCTCTGCGCATGACATACCCATCCCGTTTTACTTCCTGTTCATCCTAACTTATCAACAACAAAAAATTCTTTATCCGAAACCCTCATTTTATATTTATAACTTAACCGTTTGGCTTCAAGGATTTAACACACAAACACACACACATTTACATACACAATCACACACACATACACGACTGAAATACACTAAGAGTCACAAGTTTATATTTGTGCAAGACCGGAGATGATTGTCTGTACAGACTAACGGTAATTGGTAATTTAGCTATTTCGAAATGACTTGTGGTGGCCGTGTCTCGGGAGATGCTGCGTCAAATATCAATTCTTTGTGGCTAGAGTACTTACTGGGCGACATATCACTTTTTGTGGCTAGAGTACTTACTGGGCGACATATCTCTTTTTGTGGCTAGAGTACTTACTGGGCGACATA
This sequence comes from Lymnaea stagnalis, assembly GCA_964033795.1. NCBI lineage: Eukaryota > Metazoa > Mollusca > Gastropoda > Lymnaeidae > Lymnaea > Lymnaea stagnalis. Next base: position 124,407 of record CAXITT010000265.1, read on the forward strand.
TCACTTTTTGTGGCTAGAGTACTTACTGGGCGACATATCACTTTTTGTGGCTAGAGTACTTACTGGGCGACATATCACTTTTTGTGGCTAGAGTACTTACTGGGCGACATATCACTTTTTGTGGCTAGAGTACTTACTGGGCGACATATCACTTTTTGTGGCTAGAGTACTTACTGGGCGACATATCACTTTTTGTGGCTAGAGTACTTACTGGGCGACATATCACTTTTTGTGGCTAGAGCACTTACTGGGCGACATATCACTTTTTGTGGCTAGAGCACTTACTGGGCGACATATCACTTTTTGTGGCTAGAGCACTTACTGGGCGACATATCACTTTTTGTGGCTAGAGTACTTACTGGGCGACATATCACTTTTTGTGGCTAGAGTACTTACTGGGCGACATATCACGTTTTGTGGCTAGAGTACTTACTGGGCGACATATCACTTTTTGTGGCTAGAGTACTTACTGGGCGACATATCACGTTTTGTGGCTAGAGTACTTACTGGGTGACATATCAATTTTTTGTGGCTAGAGCACTTACTGGGCGACATATCACTTTTTGTGGCTAGAGTACTTACTGGGCGACAGAGAAACAAGATGGACAAACAAGAGAGACAACTCCAATATGTTGATCCAGCTTTTGTTCTTGTTATGTCCTTATTATTTTAAAGTGGGGAAAAAATGGAGGGGGTGGGGGTTGTCTGTGCGTGACGAACTTTTGTGGGAAGGGGGGATATATGTGTGTCTGTGTGTGGAAATGTGCTTTTGCTGGAGATTATATGCGTGTGTTGGCTAATATATGTGTGTGTTGGGGTATGTATGTGTATGGGAAATATGCGTTTCTTGTAGTGGTGTGGAATAAGTTTGGGCTAGGTTGTAGTGTTGTGGAACAGGTTTGGGCTAGGTTGTAGTGTTGTGGAACAGGTTTGGGCTAGGTTGTAATGTTGTGGAACAAGTTTGGGCTAGGTTGTAGTGCTGTGGAATAGGTTTGGGCTAGGTTCTAGTGTTGTGGAATAGGTTTGGGAAATTAGTGTTTTCATTGAATGGAATTGGAATATATTATGGCGGAACGAAGTAGGCAGTAAATCGTGCTAAAAAAAAGGGGGGGGGGCTGTCTCCTTAGGTCAATGGAACTCTCTCCTCTCTCTCTTGTAGCCATGTTACATAAAGACTATTTTCTCTCAAGTGTAACCATTTTATATTAACACTACTTCCTTTAAGCTGTAGAACTGTTATATAACAATGTCTCCTCTCAGTTGTAGCCAAGTTATATTAGCACTCTTTTCTCGCCACGTAGCCCTGTTAGTATAGAGAAAAGAAAAAAATAGCATTTTTTTCCTCTTTCCTGTAGCCATGGCGAATCAATAAAAAAGAATGAAAGAACAACGATCCCTCAGACAAACTAGGCATGCTGCCTACCCACTCTACCCCTGTATCCAAATCTACCTGGCAAATTACAGGTGATTATTCCACCGTCTCTGCCCACCCCCTAGCCCCATTTTTCTATTCACTGGGGGCTTAACCTGGGACTCTCCGCGCTTGTTCACACTACCAAGGGCCGGGTGCGACCCCCATCGTCTGGCGTCCATGCTTTCATCTGCAGTGTTTAAGTCGTACTGGACGGCTGTCATGGCATTCTTCCAAAATACCAACGGTACATGCCTTATGACTTTCAGCTTTGTCCATGGGGTAACCTATGACATGTGCTGGGTGGTTGGTCCATGGGGTAACCTATGACATGTGCTGGGTGGTTGGTCGATGGGGTAACCTATGACATGTGCTGGGTGGTTGGTGGATGGGGTAACCTATGACATGTGATGGGTGGTTGGTCGATGGGGTAACCTATGACATGTGCTGGATGGTTGGTCGATGGGGTAACCTATGACATGTGATGGGTGGTTGGTCGATGGGGGTAACCTATGGCATGTGCTGAGTGGTTGGTCCATGTAGCAGACTATGATATTTATATATTGTACTGGAGTCACCAAAAATATTGAAATGGCTATGTTGATATGGCTATATTGAGATGGCTATGATGAAATGGCTATGTTGAAATGGCTATGTTGAGATTGCTATGTTGAAATAGCTATGTTGAAATGGCTATGTTGAGATAGCTATATTGAAACGACTATGTTGAGATGGCTATGTTGAAACAGCTATGTTGAGATGGCTATGTTGAAATGGCTATGTTGAGATGGCTATGTTGAAACGGCTATGTTGAGATGGATATGTTGAAATGGCTATGTTGAGATGGCTATGTTGATATTGCTATGTTAATATTGCTTCGTTGAAATGGCTATGGTGAGATGGCTATATTGAGGTGGCTATGTTGAGACTGTAGATTTTAAAAGAAAATAAGTGAAACAAATGATTGCACAGTGTTTATTTTAATAATGTATATACATAATTTTTACTTTTGTTGGTTTGGTAAAGGAGGCATCTTGCCGACACCCACTTTCGTTGTTTTGTTACGTCCTTTTTTCCCCCCTGTTTTCCCATACTTTATTTCCCTTATTTCCTACTACCTCAACAGATTGCAGTCTCCTCTTATTATAATTTCGTCGAAAATTAACTCTGCTGACGATGTGAGCTCAAATGACACTGGGAACAAAAAGAAGAACTAATTTGAGACTTTATCATCAAAGAATTGTTTTTTGAAAAAAGATTTTCACACCGTGTCAAACAGTGTCATATCGTTTCATACCGTGTTACACCGTGTCAACCCGTGTCAAACCATGTCACAGCGTGTCACACCACGTCACACCCTTATTTGAGTTTTAATAAGAAATTTTAGATTCATCAACCATTCCATCGGTACATGTGTTTAGATTCAGGTGACGCCTCTACAGCTTTGACAGTAATCATTGATTGGCCAATCACAGCACTCCTACGATATGGGTTATGGCGCTTTCAAATGTGTAGTACTTTTTGGAATGTCATGCATGTGATTAGCAAAGAATCTGCCACCCCCCCCCCCCCAGAACCCAATAGACTATTGGGATTTTTAATGAGTATCGGGGTTTTGGGGGTGAAAGGGGGGGGGGGGGGACCCCCCCCAGAACACAATAGACTATTGGGATTTTTAATGAGTATCAGGGTTTTTGGGGTGAAACGGGGAGGGGGGGGCTGGGGGTGGGGACCTTTTTAGAAAATGCCAATAGTAATGCTGAATATTGGGAGAATCGAGAGAAATTATTTTTTTTTATTTGTCAGTTGAAATCAACCTTGTCCACCTTAATCCACTTATTTGTGCTGATTCTGAACTTGGCTGTGGGTTGAATTTGACACCCACAGGACGAGCTAGTCCATGAAGATGTGGGACAGGCTAGTCCGTGAGGATGTGGGACAGGCTAGTCCATGAAGATGTGGGACAGACTAGTCCGTGAGGATGTAGGACAGGGTAGTCCATGAAGAAGTGGGACAGGCTAGTCCATGAAGATGTGGGACAGGCTAGTCCATGAGGATGTGGGACAGGCTAGTCGATGAAGATGTGGGACAGGCTAGTCCATGAGGATGTGGGACAGGCTAGTTCATGAAGATGTGATACAGGCTAGTCCATGAAGATGTGGGACAGGCTAGTCCATGGAGATGTAGCTGCAAGAAATTGTTGGTGCGAATGTGTCGCGTTCAGCTGCAGATTGCTTTAAGGAGCAGGGAGCGAGGGGGGGGGGGGGTGGATGCATGGTCGTGGGAAACCTGTAATTAGTTTCATTAAAAGCTCTGGGCTATTTGCAAGTAATTTATTTATTCAATGTCGTACGTGGACATGTGTCTTGACTTTTTTTGCATTATGGACGTGTGTCTTGACCTATTTCTATTTTTACCAGACTTTTAAAAACTCTTAGAATGTGTTTCAATAGTAGTTTAAAGAATAAATAATTCACGGTTAAAGTTGGAGGGAAAGTTTGACTAAATTTTCAAAATCAATCAGCTAAAAACGAAGNGTCCATGAAGATGTGGGACAGGCTAGTCCATGGAGATGTAGCTGCAAGAAATTGTTGGTGCGAATGTGTCGCGTTCAGCTGCAGATTGCTTTAAGGAGCAGGGAGCGAGGGGGGGGGGTGTGGATGCATGGTCGTGGGAAACCTGTAATTAGTTTCATTAAAAGCTCTGGGCTATTTGCAAGTAATTTATTTATTCAATGTCGTACGTGGACATGTGTCTTGACTTTTTTTGCATTATGGACGTGTGTCTTGACCTATTTCTATTTTTACCAGACTTTTAAAAACTCTTAGAATGTGTTTCAATAGTAGTTTAAAGAATAAATAATTCACGGTTAAAGTTGGAGGGAAAGTTTGACTAAATTTTCAAAATCAATCAGCTAAAAACGAAGCTACAAATTATTTAGAAATCCGATTTGAAAACTTAGAAAAACATGACTGTACTAAGGAATTAATACGGTTTGTCATTTAATGACGGAAATATATTAATTGAACATCCTGGCATTCCGTTTGGCCAATCTCAAAGCAGCTCTTCGGCACTTCTACGTGAATGTGAATCAGCATAATGGGTCTTAACCTGGACGAAACCGTGTTTAGAACTGTATTTTAGGAAATATTTATTTAAAAAAATAAAACAAATAAAATAAAAAGCTGTTACTGCTTCATCGATGCGGAAATGCATTGTTAGAAGCGTTGCTTTACCGAAACCTTGGCTAAAAATAGTAAAATTAGGTAATGCGAAGTGATTCTTTCCGGTCTTACAAATGACAAGGCCAGTGGACGCTTGCTGTTCATAGAGAGCACATGCCCAATTGCCCACTGGATCTGAACGATGATGATGATGTTGATAATGATGATGGTGATGTTGATAATGATGATGGTGATGTTGTCTTTGATAATGATGTTGATGATATTGTTACGCACTGGCTACTATTGGGAGAAATTAATCTCTTGTTTTAAATTTATGGCTCGTTCAAACGGTGCCTAACAAAGGACGATACCATAGAGAAATACAATAATAAAGTTATGACACCCAAAACAGTTGCCGATTACAATTAGTAAGATTTAATTTAGTGATAATACAATTACAAAACAATAGAAATATAATTACAAATCATCAACTTACAGAGTATGGGAAAATCTTTTACCGGTACACAAATTAGTACAATGTGCCAATTAATAATGATGAATGCGAAATAAACACATATGAGCACACAAAGAATAATACAATTGTCTCGTAAAGTTAATAATATCTATCTGAATCTCCGTCTCTCTGTGCCTGTCAATCCCTTATATATGTGGGTCTACCGTCGCGTCTAGAAACGCCCTTACTTTTCTAATACAACCGAGAACGCTCACTAAGATACTAGTAGACATTACTAACCATGTTTAATTGGAAGTCGGTAGTAAACACGATACATCAAAGAGATAAGCCACGCCCATCTATGAACGTGGCGTGTGCCAGGAATCTAATTTAGGTGAAGCAAAGTTCACGCACGGGGAAAAGTGTCATACATAACAATATTGATGGTGGAGAGGATGATGACATTGATGATGCTGATGATGGTGAAGATGATGATAATGACATTGCGATTGATGAGTATGTGGATGATGATGATTATGTTGATGACGATGATGGTGAAGATGGTGATGATGGTAATGATAGACGCAAGGACCTGAATACCCATGTCTATGATTAAGTCTTACGATACAATAGGTATAGTTGTTCAGATAAGAAACTTTTCTAAAGAATATTATATGTACCAGACAGTTTGATCACGTGTCATGGAAAATGAGCAGTGTGGGGGAGGGTCAGTGGCGTAGCTGGGGTTGGTGCCGCCATGGACTGGCCAAGATTTCATTCACTCCCCCTTCCCCACAAAAAACTCTTCAATTAGCCAAAAAAGCCCCCCCCCCCAAACAAAAATATAGTTTTTAAAAAAAGTTTCACCCGGGGTGATCCACCCCCACTTCGCCCCACCCCACCTTCGCCAGGATGTTGGAAAAGGGGGGGGGGGCTAAAGGTTATGAGAATTGTTCAAAACACACATTACAGCTGCTGTTGGCTGTACAGGTCCAAAGAAAGGTCAACTCTGCTACCGTGACCTGCTTTAAATCAGTCACTCTTCAAGACGTGGCCGTGTGGGGTGGGGTTTGGGGGGGGGGGTGTTTGAGCGGTGCAGACCTGGACTATCCGTCGTGACCGTTGTAGTGCGGTAAACAAAGCTAATCAACAGCCTTGATTGGCCTAGTTTACCGCTGTGAGAACCCTTCTAGTTTTGTTTTTTTTGATACGCTAAAGCTCGTGTGTTTCTCGTCCCGATGGTCGTTGTTCTGTTTGTTGTTGTTGTTGTTTCTTCATCCATCTTCCTTATTAAATAAACCCATCTTTGTCCTTTGATTTATTCGTGTAGAAATCATCTTAGTACTAAGAGTTTTTGTTTTTTTTAATAATGATTTAAAATATTTAAAAATTGTGTTTTTATTGTATTCTTCTAAATATTATAGGATGGACCTGTCAAATAATCTGGTCAATCATAAACATCGAATGTGAATCAAAATTTTTCTGTTTTAGAAAATCATTATTATTAAAATAGTAATAATGGTAATAATAATTTTAAAAAAATAATGTTATCGAAAAATAATAAAAAATAGTAATAATAATATAATAATAATAATTAAGTCCACATTTTTTATTTTTAAAGTGGACACTAAGTAGTTTTCATAAGAACAATAATTTTTTTTTTGTTTGTTAAAGATACAATTTTATCAAATAAACATTGTTACCACATCTTTCTCTTGGGTAATGTAATGTTTCAAATATAATTATCATCTTTCATTTAAGCTTTTTCAATTCAGACATTCCATTAAAAAAAAAAATTGAATAGGCAAATTGATAATCCGCCAATGTTTAAATGACAAGATTAAACACTAAGGGAATAAATCTGTGTAATTAATGTCTTGTCGCTAGGGAATAGCGGAACCTAAACGATTTTAGCTCAGCGATGTTGAAATGTCGTATATGAAAGCTAACCCCACTGAAACCACCAAAAATAAGATGTTACCATAACCCCGACCCCCCCCCCCCACCACTAAACGAAACATAAAATAAAGATGATATCATTGTTTAAATCTAATGACCCATTAGTATCTTTTCAGCCACAAGGATTTCATCAATGGTAGTGACAAATAGCCATCTATGATAGTGGCAAATAGCCATCTTTCGGAATTGGCAAATAGCCATCTATGGTACTTGCAAATAGCCATCTATGGTAGTGGCAAATAACCATCTATGGTAGTGGCAAATAGCCATCTGTGTTAATGGCAAATAGCCATCTATGGTAGTGCAAATAGCCATCTATGGTAGTGACAAATAGCCATCTATGGTAGTGGCAAATAGCCATCTATGGTAGTGACAAATAGCCATCTATGGTGGTGGCAAATAGACATCTATGGTAGTGCAAATAACCAACTACATAATAAAAGATTTGTTCTCACCGGTACACCATTGGTAAGCATAAATCACCGGTACCTCATTAGTGTTTGTTATTTGAAATACCTGTAATACGCTCTGGCGTAAGTAATGGCGTAGCTTGGGTTAGTGTCCCGAAGGAAGTTTCGAAAATGTTTACCCCCCCACCCCCACACACTTACGAAAAAACCTGCAGTTTGTCGAAAAAGCCGCGCCTCTATGTCAAGACAAAAAGTGCCCCCCCCCCCCCCCCTCCTGGTGGTCTTTTTTATAAAGATTATGGGGGTAATTTTTCGGCCAAGTGCACTGTATATTTGTCGGGTGGGGTGGCAAAAATCTTCGCCCACCCCTGGCGGTGCCTTCCCTAGCAATGAAACTGGTTATATCTAAAGAAAACTGATATCTTCGATATCCGGATACAAGTTATCTCATGGGAACAAGCGACAAAAACAACATACAAACACTTAACAAAAACAACATACAAACACTTAAACAAAAACAACATACAAAACACTTAACAAAAACAACATACAAACGCTTAACAACTTGATGCACAAAGTGGGAGGGGGGGGGGGGCTACATTTAAAAAAATAATTTCTTTGTACCCGCATTCCTGTCGTAAGTTTTTGTTGTTGAGAGACGCGACTCTCTCGTTCAGTCGATATTTTTGGGTGTTTTGTTTTTTTTTTAATCTTCTTTTGTGGAAAAATTAAAGAATAAAATTTTTAAAAAAAAGGTAAAAAAAAAAAAAAAAATAACAGAAGAATTCTAAGAATGCATTATGCCAAGAACGCCGTGAAGTCTTACTACATATTGATGTTTCTTCTCCATTTCATTTGATTCCTTTTGATTTCCTAAAGTGCCCTTCTGGCCTTCAGCACAGACTTTCTTTGCGTAATAAATTTAAGAAATTTTAAGAAAATTATTTTCTTCTTCTCGATGCGTTTAACCGGACTTCGAAAAAAGTTGTTTGTTTTTTTTTTAATATTATTTTTAACAAATATATGTTTATCGTATATGCAAATAAGGCTCTACTTGTTATATATACAGATAAAACTCTACTTGCTATATAAACAGATAAAACTCTAAGTGTTATACATTCAGTTAAAACTCCAATTATTATATAAACAGATAAAACTCTAATTTTATATATGCAGATACAACTCTACTTGTTATATAAACAGATAAAACTCTAAGTGTTATACATTCAGATAAAACTCCAATTGCTATATATACAGATAAAACTCTACTTGTTATATAAACAGATAAAACTCTAATTGTTATATATACAGATAAAACTCTAATTTGTATATATACAGATAAAACTCTAATTGTTATATATACAGATAAAACTCTAATTGTTATATATACAGATAAAACTCTAATTGTTATATATACAGATAAAAATTGTTATATATATAGATAAAACTCTAATTGTTATGTATACAGTTAAAACTCTAATTGTTGTATATACAGATAAAACTCTACTTGCTACACATACAGATAAAACGCTGCTTAACTCGAAAAGTTTCACTTCAACTAGCCCTATGCGTTACTAAAGATTTTTGTAAAAATCATTTCCCACACCCCCCCCCCCTTTTTTTTCCCCTGGGTTGTCTAAACTTGAGCTGAAGTCAATGTCATCCCGCTGGCGTCAGGTCACTGACTTTGACGTCTCAACTGGACACTTGTAGTGGACGTTGGTCCAAGTGACCGCTGGCCGGGAGCTCTTAACTTCTCCTCTCAGGAAGTATCATGCTAATTCCAACGCGACCGCCCCCCTGTCACGGCATTTACGTGAAATATGAAGAATGAATTGATTGTCTTCAAGTGGAGGGGAAAGAACTTCTCCCCCCAATTTCTTTCTCGTGCCAGATCTTAACTGCCCCTGCCGTTCTTACCTCCCCCCCCCCCTGACGTTCTTGTTTTACTCTCTACCACCCAATGCACTCGACTGTCAAGTCACATCCTACCTTGTCTGTCTAGTGAGTAGCGCGGGTCACAACACGAGGACGGGCCCCCATTGACCCGGTATGTCTTTTGTACCTGCCCAGCGGTAGTCAAGCTGAGACTCGTTTTAAGTGGCCGTTATTGACTTTTTAGAATAGTTGTCCCCCCTGGAGTTGAGGTATGAATTATCTCCCTGGTCGTTAATGATCGTTCTGTTATAATATTGGCGAGAATAATTTTAATTTCAATGATTGATTTTTTTGTTGATTTTTTTTTTTTTAAATTCAAATAAAATGATCCCTTGATTTTCGTGCTGAGCGGTTGACTTATTTCCTCGGGCATTATCTTTGAGATTTCTTTCTTATTTACTGCTGGTCGCCATCTTAGGGGGTCAGAAATGAATGATTGATTTAATAATGAAATAATGTGTAGCGCTTGGGGCAAGGTAAGCATGATTGGGGGCTTTTATTTAATTAAAATCTCAGATGCACGGAGCCACATGGGGCGAGGGGGTAGGGGTGGCGGTGGGGGTGGGGGTGGTGGTTCTTAGGACAAGACTAAATGGTTTAATAAGACGGGCTATTTTAATGGTAACTACTTTTTTTTTTATTGGGTGGGTGACTCAAAGAGAAGACTATTTTAAAAGCTTTTTATTCGATCCCGTTGTCTCTCTCTCTCTATCTCTTTTTCTGTGTCTCTCTTTCACTGTCCCTTTCTGTCTCTCTCTTTTTCTCTCTCTCGCTCCCTATCTCTCGATATCTGTCTCTCATCTGTCTCTCTCTCTGTCTCTCTGTCTCTCTCTCTATCACTTCTTTCTCTCTGTCTCTCACTTTTCTCTCTCTCTCTGTCTCTCTGTCTCTCTCTCTATCACTTCTTTCTCTCTGTCTCTCACCACTCTCACTTTTCTCTCTCTCTCTGTCTACATCTCCATCTATCTCTATTTCTCGATCTCTGGTTCTCTCTCTCTTTCGATATATCTGTTTCTCTCTCTCTCTGTCTCTCTCTCTGTCTCTCTCTCTGTCTCTCTCTCTGTCTCTCTCTCTCTCTCGCTCTAATTGTTACTTTAACTTTTTTTAAACTCTTATTTCCGCCATAATTCTTTCTCAACCCAAGGACTTAAAACAACAATAACAAACAAAGAGGACCAAATTGTCTAGCCCTAGTTTTTAAAATAATTTACATCACTGCGCACATCGGTGGAAACCGAAGCCGAAACTGAAATATTTAGTTATTTTGAAATTCGTCCACGAATACGTAGAATTTCTGCATACATCGAAAAATGATAGGGAAAGTATCAATATGTACATTCTTTTTTTTTTTTTAAATGAAATCATCGTGAATATTAATAAATAATTTAAATTTCTTTAAAATGTTTTTTTAAGTTGTATGACAAGAGAAAATTTGGATGGGGGGGGGGGGTGGGAGAGGGGGGAGAGGGCAAAATGCATGCACAATAGACCCTTGAATTCCCTTTTCTCTTATAATAAAATTATAATCTAGAACACATACCTATAATAATAGTTGTGGCTCTAATAAAGCCAATTGTCACCTAAATATCAGTTATTGAGGCTATAGAAATATCTCCACAATGTTTCACAGTTTTCGTCATACTAATGCTTTGTGTTTTCCTAAACAGCTGGCAAGATATCCCTGAATAACTGTTTAGCCTAGTACCAGCACCGGGTCTCTTAAAGTAGTTCTTCTGACAGGTCTCGGCGGCGAATCGCAAGACATCTAAATTGGTCGCCTAATTTGCCCTAAATGATTCAAGTAAACAGGTCTGCAGTAGAGCTACCACATGATTACAATACAAGCCAGCAATACATGCGCACTCTTGTTATTTCGTCAATGGTTATGAGCATGATCATGATGAATTTCAAGAAGTGAATGAATTGGAAAAGCCTCAGTTTCCTTAATTAAAAAAAATAATAATAACAAAAATATTAGGAAATATGTTACCATTCCCTAGGATTATGCAATATTATTCACATTTGAGAGAATTGATGAGCATGATGATAAATCAAAATGAATATCACAAATGAAGGAATTGAATAAGACTAGGGTTCAAAGTTGTATTTTTGAAAAAATTAGACCAAAAATAATGATATAAAACATGACCGTTTAACTAGTTTTTCTTCCACAAAACTGTTGACGTTTGCTTAGACCTGATTAAGATCTATTTTTGGGGGGGGGGGGGGGGGAATAAAGGACAAGTAGGTCATCATAAAGCTTTGAGCAGTTTTCGCAGATATGTTAGTCATATAACATACGATGGCCGCTAGACGTCCAGCAATAATGAATATCGGATTGCCAGCCTAGAGACAGACAGACAGTCTGACCTCTGGTAGATCTCCGAAAACCCCAGTCACTTTCGGCCAGATGGCCGAAAGTCCCAATTACTTTCGACCGGAACCGAAATTAAACCGAAATTAAACCGAAAGTTAACATTTCAGTTTCGACCGAAGCCGAAATTAAACCGACATTTAACTTTTTGGTTTCGGTCGAAACCGAAATTGGGCCGAAAGTGATCAAATGGTCATTTTCGGCGCCGAAACCGAAGCCGAAGCCAACATTCGGTCGGTCTCTAGCGGAACGTTTTTCTTGCCGTGAAGGTGTTTGCTTCACCGCGATTTTCGTTTGTCAACCTTTTTGATGGACACCGCCACGACCTCGCTTGACCTCCGTGTTGATCTTCACGGGGCCCGGACCCCCCTCGTGTCACGGTCCTGTCTCGAGTCATTTGTCGATGTCATGGGGTGACCAAGTCACCGGCTTCCACGCTTGAGAGTAAATATACGCCCGAAGGCGGGCGAGGAATCAGTCATGCAGACCTGGCATGTTCACAGTCCGAGGTGCGCCTCTGGGCACTCTGCCACAAAGACGTACATTTCATAGCCGGCGTCCAGAGAGACGGTGGAGTGGATAAGTGTTCAATAGACTTGTCACTCAGGAGAGAAAAACAGACTTTAAAAAAAAAAAAGAAGACAACAGACAGCATACCCAAATGTTTGCATGTCAAATATTCAATAAAGTTTTAAAATATTTTTTTTTCCCCAATCATTTTTACCCTGTCCCACATGCGCACCTTAAATGCCACGCCCCCTGCCCCACCTTGTGTTTTCGAACGTTGCCGCCACCCCCCCCCCCTTCTTTTTAAAAATAAATACACCCTCTTCTCCCGCCACACCCCCTTCTTTTTAAAAATAAATACACCCTCTTCTCCCGCCCCCCCCCGACTAAATGTTGGCAAATAATCTTCAAATTGCCCCCTCCCACCCCCAGTTTCACAAATTGCCACCCTCCCCAAACTCCAGTTATCGTTGAACTCCATTCGTTCTTGGCCCTGAAATAAATCTAATGCATCAACAACGCAATGTGGTCTGTCTTTTCTTTTTGCTGTCACTTTCATCTGAAGCAATAGTGACGAAACCATGACAACAATTTGAAAGAAGGATGTTGGTCAAAACAGAAACTTTTCATTTACTGAAAAATTTCATCAATTCACTTCTACAACTTTTGCGGCGTGCAACAGCTGACCGGAAGAAAATTAATTTAAAAATAATGAGAATAATGAAATGAAAACACTGCGTCAGAACTGTCCAGTGGTTTTGGGCTGCGACTCCCAACCTTCATCCCGTACTTTTCATTTATACTTTTCATTTATACTTTTCATTTATACTTTTCATTTATACTTTTCATTTATACTTTTCATTTATACTTTTCATTTATACTTTTCATTGATACTTTTCATTTATACTTTTCATTTATACTTTTCATTTATACTTTTCATTTATACTTTTCATTGATACTTTTCATTTATACTTTTCATTTATACTTTTCATTTATACTTTTCATTTATACTTTTCATTGATACTTTTCATTTATACTTTTCATTTATACTTTTCATTTATACTTTTCATTTATACTTTTCATTTATACTTTTCATTTATACTTTTCATTTATACTTTTCATTTATACTTTTCATTTATACTTTTCATTTATACTTTTCTTTTATACTTTTTATTTATACTTTTCATTTATACTTTTCATTTATACTTTTCATTTATACTTTTCATTTATACTTTTCATTTATACTTTTCATTTATACTTTTCATTTATACTTTTCATTTATACTTTTCATTTATACTTTTCATTTATACTTTTCATTTATACTTTTCATTTATACTTTTCATTTATACTTTTCTTTTATACTTTTTATTTATACTTTTCATTTATACTTTTCATTTATACTTTTCATTTATACTTTTCATTTATACTTTTCATTTATACTTTTCATTTATACTTTTCATTTATACTTTTCATTTATACTTTTCATTTATACTTTTCA
>CAXITT010000265.1:145179-157823 GCA_964033795.1 Lymnaea stagnalis
GGCCTGGATTTTTTTTTTTTTTTTTTTTTTTTTTTTTTTTTTTTTCGAAATCCTTTTCAACACTTTTAAACTAAATTTTGTTGGTCAGTCCCCTTGATCAATTCTGCGGGCTGTCCGAACAGGTGGTCGGACTCAACGTTCGCGAGGCGAGTGACCTTGATCGGCCGGCCATTGATAGTATCATCGTCCGTTTCGTATGAAAGGTGGACTTTTCTTCTTTTTTTTTTTTCATCCCCTTTTTTTAAAAAAAAGAAAGAAGCTAGAAGCAATGTCTTCTAACCTCAAGGCCAAGGGGGGGATCCCAATAGCCGCAGATGTGATGGTCAACTCAGATCACCATTGATAACTGGCCACTAGAGGTCATGATAATGTAAGGTTGAGAAGGTTTAGGTGAGTGTCATGTCAGGACGGTGACCTTGGACGAAGAAGGTCTTTTTTTTTCTTCTTTTTTTAAATGGCAAATGTTCTGTGGCACATGCTTAAAATTCAAAATGGCGGGTATTTCTTTTTGTATGTGTTTGTCATTGTTGTGAACGCACTACTTCGTATAGAATAATTAAAGACATGATTACTTTTACACTTAAATTTTATATCATTTAGGATGAATGCTTTGTTAACCACTAGCTACCTGTCTGTTGCTTACTGGCTACATATCTTTTGCACACTGGCTACCTGTCTGTTGCTTACTGGCTACCTGTCTAATGCTTACTGGGTACATGTCTATTTCCTGTTAGCTACTTGTCTATTTCCTAACTGCTTCCTATCCATTGATCATAGGATACCTGCCTACATCCTACTGGCTATTTGTCCATGTCCTACTGGCTACATGTCTATTGAGACCTAGAGGTCCCCCCCCCCCCCATTGGAAGCAAACCCGGAGCCCCCCCCCCCTTTTGACATTCAAAAAAAAAAAAAAAAAAGAAAAATCAAATTAATTTAACAGATGTCCCAATAAATTGTTTGCATATCATAGCCTTGGATCCCCTCAAATAAACGTGGGCCTTGGCAGCGGCAAGTGTCGCAGTGGTTGTAGGGCCCATGCGACGGCTCTGCGCCGATGTGGACAACGAGTTTTGACCAGGAACATCAACATATCAAGGGCCCATTGTATCGCAAAATATACGCACTTATATATGTCTACAGACATGCTTATATAATATTTCTACAGACATGCTTATATAATATTTCTACAGACATGCTTATATATTATTTCTACAGACATGCTTATATAATATTTATACAGACATGCTTATATAATATTTATACAGACATGCTTATATAATATTTCTACAGACTAAAGATGTGCGCTGCATCTCAGTGACCCTGAGGACACGTGACCTTGTTATGGAATGCTAAGGGCTCTGACAAAAACATCTCTGGTATAAGATGTATATGTGAAATTATTGTTAAAGTAAATCGTTTAATAAATAGTGAATTAAAGGGTGGATTAAATAGTTGGAAGTAGTTATAAATAGTTCAATAAATGGTTCAATAAATAGTTCAATAAATGGTTCAATAAATAGTTCAATAAATAGTTCAATAAATAGTTCAATAAATAGTTCAATAAATGGTTCAATAAATAGTTCAATAAATGGTTCAATAAATAGTTCAATAAATAGTTCAATAAATAGTTCAATAAATAGTTCAATAAATAGTTCAATAAATGGTTCAATAAATAGTTCAATAAATGGTTCAATAAATAGTTCAATAAATAGTTCAATAAATAGTTCAATAAATAGTTCAATAAATAGTGCAATAAATGGTTTAATAAATAGCTCAATAAATAGTTCAATAAATAAATCAATAAATAGTTCAATAAATAGTTCAATAAATAGTTCAATGAATAGTTCAATAAATAGTGCAATAAATAGTGCAATAAATAGTGCAATAAATAGTTCAATAAATGGTTCAATAAATAGTTTAATAAATAGTTTAATAAATAGTTCAATAAATAGTTCAATAAATAGTTCAATAAATAGTTCAATAAATAGTTCAATAAATAGTTCAATAAATGGTTCAATAAATGGTTCAATAAATGGTTCAATAAATGGTTTAATAAATAGTTCAATAAATAGATCAATAAATAGTTTAATAAATAGTTCAATAAATGGTTCAATAAATGGTGCAATAAATGGTTCAATAAATAGTTTAATAAATAGTTTAATAAATAGTTTAATAAATAGTTCAATAAATAGTTCAATAAATAGTTCAATAAATAGTTCAATAAATGGTTCAATAAATAGTTCAATAAATAGTTTAATAAATAGTTCAATAAATAGTTCAATAAATAGATCAATAAATAGTTAAATAAATGGTTCAATAAATGGTTCAATAAATAGTTTAATAAATAGTTTAACAAATAGTTCAATAAATAGTTTAATAAATAGTTCAATAAATAGTTCAATAAATAGATCAATAAATAGTTTAATAAATAGTTCAATAAATAGTTCAATAAATAGATCAATAAATAGTTAAATAAATGGTTCAATAAATGGTTCAATAAATAGTTTAATAAATAGTTTAACAAATAGTTCAATAAATAGTTTAATAAATAGTTCAATAAATAGTTCAATAAATAGATCAATAAATAGTTTAATAAATAGTTCAATAAATAGTTCAATAAATAGATCAATAAATAGTTCAATAAATGGTTCAATAAATGGTTCAATAAATAGTTTAATAAATAGTTTAATAAATAGTTTAATAAATAGTTCAATAAATAGTTCAATAAATAGTTTAATAAATAGTTCAATAAATAGTTCAATAAAATATTCAATAAATTGTCCAATAAATACATCCTCAGAAATAAAAATAGGCTTTGACATAATTGCGCATGATGAAAACGCAATTTTTTTAGAAGTGTTTGGGAAAAAGTGGGGGGGGGAGGGGGGAAGGAGTGGAGGGGGGAAGGCTTTCCTTTCCCCTTTGTATATTTCAGATTATTTCAGATTATTTCAGATTATTTAAGAGCTATTTTTGTAACCATCCCCAATTAAAATAAAGCGAGTTTAATATTTGTTTCAGACATGACATGTTTGTGTTACTGGGTGCTGACAGTTAGTGTTACGAAAATGTTTCTGTAGAAAGCTGCATCCCTGAAAGGGGGTGGGGGCTGGGGGGCTTGGGGTGGGGGATTTATTCTTACAATAGATTCTTTTCTTTTTTTTTTAAAAAAAAGCACCGTTACTCATTTTTGAATGCGGCCAAATTTAGTTATAGCTTCACCCAATGATCAATCTATCTATTTACAATGTCTCTCTTTCTCTTGGACATCCGAACAATGTCTCTCTTTCTCTGGGAATCCGAACAATGTCTCAATTTCTCTTGGACATCCGAACAAAGTCTCTCTTTCTCTTGGACATCCGAACAATGTCTCTCTTTCTCTTGGACATCCGAACAATGTCTCTCTTTCTCTTGGACATCCGAACAATGTCTCTCTTTCTCTTGGACATCCGAACAATGTCTCTCTTTCTCTTGGACATCCGAACAATGTCTCTCTTTCTCTTGGACATCCGAACAATGTCTCTCTTTCTCTGGGAATCCAAACAATGTCTCAATTTCTCTTGGACATCCGAACAAAGTCTCTCTTTCTCTTGGACATCCGAACAATGTCTCTCTTTCTCTGGGAATCCAAACAATGTCTCTCTTTCTCTTGGACATCCGAACAAAGTCTCTCTTTCTCTTGGACATCCGAACAATGTCTCACTTTCTCTTGGACATCCGAACAATGTCTCTCTTTCTCTGGGAATCCGAACAATGTCTCTCTTTCTCTGGGAATCCGAACAATGTCTCTCTTTCTCTTGGACATCCGAACAATGTCTCACTTTCTCTTGGACATCCGAACAATGTCTCTCTTTCTCTTGGACATCCGAACAATGTCTCACTTTCTCTTGGACATCCGAACAATGTCTCTCTTTCTCTTGGACATCCGAACGTTCTGAAGGAACGTAACCGACAAGTCATTTCAGGTCAATTTTTTATAAGACTTCTTCGTCAATTTTACTAGTTGTTTCTTATGCATGTCGTAGGAATAGATTAGATCTCACTTGACTTAGCAAATGTTCGTTGGAGATGTGAACCATTCATCATCATCACACTGATGGCACGGTTCAAGCA
The DNA here is from genome assembly GCA_964033795.1 of Lymnaea stagnalis. NCBI lineage: Eukaryota > Metazoa > Mollusca > Gastropoda > Lymnaeidae > Lymnaea > Lymnaea stagnalis. Next base: position 149,296 of record CAXITT010000265.1, read on the forward strand.
TGGTACGGCTCAATGATGGTACGTCTCACTGATGGTACGTCTCACTGATGCTACGTCTCACTGATGCTACGGCTCACTGATGGTACGGCTCACTGATGGTACGGCTCACTGATGGTACGTCTCACTGATGGTACGGCTCACTGATGGTACGGCTCACTGATGCTACGGCTCACTGAACCATGCCGAGTGACTACCATGCCGAGTGTGATGGTACGTCTCACTGATGGTACGGCTCACTGATGGTACGGCTCACTGATGCTACGGCTCACTGATGGTACGGCTCACTGATGCTACGGCTCACTGATGGTACGTCTCACTGATGGTACGGCTCACCGATGGTACGGCTCACTGATGGTACGGCTCTCTGGTGGTATGTCTCACCGATGGTACGGCTCATGTTCAAGTCGGCTGATTCGAAGATGTCCATTGTAGCCACAATGGCAAAGATATCTCTGGATGGGTTAAATCTAGCCCTTTCTCCACTTTCAATTTATCTTCACCAAATACTTGAGAGAGCTGAAGAGCGTGGCGTCTAATTTCTTTATTCGTTATTTGATCTTAATCCCAGTATGTCCAAGGTTACATCTTAAAAATTAAACAGGATATCAGGACATACTGTCAGGATGTGCAAGGTTTCTTCATTAAGAAAAAGATCAAAATACACTGAGGGAGGTTTTTGAGAGCTTGTACAATAAAAAATTGGGTACTTTTGTGTAAAATGAAAAATTGGGTACTTTTGTGTAAAATGAAAAATTGGGTACTTTTGTGTAAAATGAAAAATTGGGTACTTTACTGTACAATAAAAAATTGGGTACTTTTGTGTGCAATAAAAAATTGGGTACTTTAGTGTACAATAAAAAATTGGGTACTTTTGTGTAAAATGAAAAATTGGGTACTTTTGTGTGCAATAAAAAATTGGGTACTTTAGTGTACAATAAAAAATTGGGTACTTTTGTGTAAAATGAAAAATTGGGTACTTTACTGTACAATAAAAAATTGGGTACTTTTGTGTGCAATAAAAAATTGGGTACTTTAGTGTACAATAAAAAATTGGGTATTTTTGTACAATAAAAATTGGGTAGTTTTGTGTACAATAAAAAATTGGTTATTTTTGTACAATAAAAAATTGGGTATTTTTATGTACAATAAAAAATTGGATACTTTTGTGTACAATAAAAAATTGGGTACTTTTGTGTACAATAAAAAATTGGGTACTTTTATGTACAATAAAAAATTGGGTACTTTTGTGTACAATAAAAAATTGGGTATTTTCATGTAAAATAAAAATTGGGTACTTTTGTGTAAAATAAAAAATTGGGTACTTTTGTGTACAATACAAAATTGGGTACTTTTGTGTACAATAAAAAATTTGGGTTTTTTTGCACAATAAAAAATTTGGTATTTTTGTGTAAAATAAAAAATTGGGTATTTGTGTACTAAGAATGATACAAGGCTGACTATTTCTGTGCCATTCAGCACCCCTTTCTCGTCTCTAGAGAAATTGCCATGTAGCGCGTGGAGGAATTTTTCAACCACTTTTCAACAAGGCAAACGCCCGCAAGGGCTGTTTAACAACATAAAGACCGTTAAAGAAAACATTAGAAGTAGAAGCGTGCCCTTGGCTGGCGTCATGCCTGGTGTAACACCACAGTCATCATCACGCCCCAACCACCCCCCTCGCCCGCGCCCCCAAGACCAACAGTTTTCAACCCCGGACCTTCAACCCTGAAAGCGTACCCCCCCCCCCACCCTTTTCCGTACCGAAGACTTCTGTCAAGGGTTTATTTGACTGTACCCTGCGCCATGGCGAATGAAAGGAGAAAACCTCCCAGACTCTTTATTTACTTGTATAAATAAAAGTGTCTTGTCTTATCTCATCTTATCATAATATGCTACCTATTGATTTATTAAATAGAGTTCAGAGTAATATCCTTTTTTCTCAATCTTGCGAATTTAATTTATGCTTGACGATTTGGGGCTATTGAAAGAATGCCTCTCACCTTTGTACCTGTCACGGAGGGTACGTCGAATTTTTACATGTCAGTGGGTTGTCCCTCAAAGCTGTACATGTCAATGGGTCGTCCGTCAAGGTTGTACATGTCACGGGTCGTCCCTCAAATGTGTACACGTCAATGGGCTGTCTCTCAAATGTGTACATGTCTTGTGTCATCCCTCATATTTGTACATGTCAAGGGTTTGTCAGTCAAAGCTGTACATGTCACGGATTTTCGGTCAAAGTTGTACATGTCACGGATTTTCCGTCAAAGTTGTACATGTCACGGGTTCTCCCTCAAATTTGTACATGTCTTGGGTCATCCCTCAAAGTTGTACATGTCAGTGGTTGTCCTTCAAAAATGTACTTGTCAATGGTTTGTCCCTCAAAGTTGTACATGTCAATGGGTTGTCCGTCAAAGTTGTACATGTCACGGGTTGTCCGTCGAAGTTGTACATGTCAATGAGTTGTCCCTCAAAGTTGTACATGTCACATAGTATCCCCCAATGTCGTACACACCTGGCGGTGATATATGTTGCGGGTTGTCCCCTTAAACGATTGCAGTTGTCTCATCTTGTTTTGAAATACGTGTCCATCGACGTGCAACGAGCAGCATCAAAAAGATCAAGCAATGAGTTTCAAAGCCATGCAAATATTTGAAGCAGTTACTGTAGGACAGTGGTTCTTAACCTGTGTTCCGTGGAGCCCTGTGCTCCAATCTATAAAAGTCCTTAGGACTGTTAAATTGTCTTTGACAAGGTACGCCTAAGGGTGTCCCCCCCCCCCCCATAGACATATGTTTAAAATGTCTCGGCGAGGCAAAAACTGCTGGGAGCCACTGCTTTGGGGCGCTGGGAGCCCCTGCTTTGGGGCGCTGGGAGCCACTGCTTTGGGACGATGGCTTAGAGGTGACATGTTTATACTATCAATATAATGTATTATGTTTATACAATCAATAAAAAATATTATATTTTTACTATCAATACAAGTTTTTTTTTCTTCTTCTCTGAAATGGAGGTCCTGGATGTTGATTTCAATTTTAGCTGAATTTTTAAACAATTTCACTACAGCCTTGTAGTCCTGAAAAGGATGTCTCACTTTAGTATAACAGGATTGTATTCATGTGACGCTTCAATTGTCGTTACAAAATGAGCAGGTAGAGAGTATTACTCCAATCCAACAATAGTATTTCCTCTCCAACGTACCAATGATTATCTTTATTATTATCAACCCCACCCCCCCCCCAACCCAAAACATCACACACTCTCCACTTTTGAAGTTTGTTTTATCATACATCAGACTTAAATGACACAGACACTGGCCAGATATGCGCCCGCATTGTTTTCTGCAATTAAAATGTCTAATTTTTGTGTCCATTACAATCCAAATGTAGTCTAACCATATGCTTGATGGCAACCAGGGATGTCTTCTTACCTCCCCCCACCCTCCCCACACCCCCCTACCGCCCACACCCCCAACCTTAACTTACCCGTAGTATCTTATGGCGTCTGCCCACCGCAGCCACCTTCACTCAGTCCCCCACCCTACCCTACCCCACCCCCCCATGTCGGTAGTTTTTCCCGTCCCCCATATATGACCTTAATCCCTAATACCGCCCTTGTTATATTCTTTTCTCAGTAATCGCTATTTTTACGGTCAATAGGACCCGGCGCGATATGGCCGGCCGCGATGGGGACCAAAAAAAAAAATAATTAAAATAATGGCGGACGTTTTGAAGTTCCTGAGGTTGATTCCTGAGGTTGGAAAAGGTAGGGGGGGGGGGAAAGGGGGGGGGAGAATAAGCCTTTATTGGTCATTGGTCGCGTGGGGTGTGTGTTTGTTGGGGGTGGTAGGGGAGGAAAGTAACCCAACGAAAAGGGAGGAGGGGGGGGGGTGCTTGTAAATCCATCTGCTCTCTCTTCATACATCTTTTTGTCCAGCTCCCCCGCCCCATTGAGCGTCCAAGGGTTAAAAAGGGCCATTGGTCTGTTGGAAACACATAAAAGCGAAGAGCTTTGTTGAAATTCCAACAATCTTTTCTTTTTTTTTTTAAATTTTGTATTTTTCTAAAAAAAGCGTTTAATTAATTTAAATGTTGAGAAAATACGGGCTCTGTTTGTGTTTAAGTGGGTGCCCCCCAGTGCATGTCAGGCACGACTGGTGGCATATGTGTAGCTGGGGGGTCTGAGCCTGATAACTGGGGTCTTGGTGTCGTAGCTGGGGTATGAGTCTTACAGCTGGGGTCTTGGTCTCACAGCTGTGGTATGAGTCTTACAGCTGGGGTCTTGGTTCTCATAGATGTGGTATGAGTCTTACAGCTGGGGTCTTGGTCTCACAGCTGTGGTATGAGTTTTACAGCTGGGGTCTTGGTTCTCACAGCTGTGGTATGAGTCTTACAGCTGGGGTCTTGGTCTCATAGCTGGTGGGTCTGAGTCTTACAGATTGAGTCCAGGTCTCACAGCTGGAGTCTGAGTCTTACAGCTGGAGTTGTGGTCCGATATATGGAATTCGAGTCACTTAGTTCTATTCTAGATATGGCTCAGATTGCTGCGCACCAAAGATCATCTAGGTGGCCACCACCACGCCAACTGATTTCAAATCATGTTCACTTCACATTTGACATTGTTCTTCTGAACTACAAAAGTCAATAGCTGCGCATCGAATGTCGTGCACAGAGAACACCTACTGTGTCTCTGTTTACTACATATTTCCATCTTATTCTACAAGGTCATCTATCAAAGAAAATATGGGACAGACTACGTTCAGCTTTAAGAAATAGGAGATATAAAGCACAGGTTAGGGGAAAACCCAGGTGGAAAAAGGTAAAAATACAATGAACGTGTCTGCAAGATGCCTTCGCCAAAGCATTAAAGAAAATTAATTACTTTAGCTAGTATACCAGAGGCTTGCAATATGATGAGCTTCTAATCTTTCCATGGTCTGTGATCGATAAATAATAATGTTTGCATTTGACCGAGTCTAATATGTCATTGGCCTAACATAAAAATTACTTATTTCACCACCGAAGTGTTCCTAAGTAAGGTATAAACTTTTTATGTCTGAGATATGAAATATTTTAAAAAATGTCTGCTCTGACGGAATTCAAACTTTGCATGGAGTCATATTCCAGGTATTGGAGCTAGCGTTCGTTGTTCCAGACTTTGCATGTAGTCGTATTCCATGGTAGTGGAGCAAGCGTTCGTTGTTCCCGACTTTGCAGGGAGTCATTCCAGGTATTGGAGCTAGAGTTCGTTGTTCCAGACTTTGCATGGAGTCATATTCCAGGTATTGGACCAAGCGTTCGTTGTTCCAGACTTTGCATGGAGTCATATTCCAGGTAATGGAGCTAGCGTTCGTTGTTCCAGACTTTGCATGGAGTCATATTCCAGGTATTGGACCAAGCGTTCATTGTTCCAGACTTTGCATGGAGACATATTCCAGGAATTGGAGCAAGCCTTCGTCCAGACTTTGCATGAAGATATATTCCAGGTATTGGAGCACGCTTTTGTTGTTCCAGCATTTGCATGAAGACATCTTCCAGGTATTGGGGTAGGCGTATGTGGTTCAGTTTCTGCTGTTGTATTCCAGGAATGGTTTTAGGCGGTTTGGGTCCATACTTTTGGATGAAGTCCTATTCCAAGCCCTGGGGGTTGGTGTATGTGGTTCAGGCTGCAGTCCCACAACAACGCAGCTAACCATCAGCACCGATAAATTAACTGTCCAAAACCGTGAACGAATTGCGTGACCAGCGGTCAGCCATCCATCACGGTCTGGGACAGTGTCCACAACCCTTTCCCGCCCCCCCCCCCCGCCTACTCACACAGTTTTACAGTGTCCACAACCCTTTCCCGCCCCCCCCCGCCTACTCACACAGTTTGACCGTAAAAAAAAAATAACGCTGGTGGGTACCCTTAAATGGTTCTCAAACCTTTCTGAAGCCATAACTTTGTGGAGCGTTGATGCTACAGTCTTCTTGACCTGAGCCAAAGTTCAAAGAATTTGACACAAAGATCTTATTTTTTAGCTGGCGAATAGTAATCATCAATAGTTTAATTATTTAGCCGGCTCCCACGGTATTCATCGTAAAATGTCGCCAATTAATCTCAAGTATTTCTTTGCAATATTATAGTGTGATGCACGCGTTCATTTATCAATGTTGATAGCTCCATTCATCGGAAATTTGGTGGAAATTATGTTCCTTTTGATTGGCTAAATTTATGTATATTTATATATTTATTTGTATTTATATATTTATTTGTATTTATATATATATATATATATATATATATATATATATATAATATATATATACATACATACATACATATATAATATTCAATAATGGCATGAGGCTATATTCTTGATTAAAATAATATTTTCATTACGACAAGGTTTTAAAAAATCTCATTTGTTTCACAATTTAAAATTATCTTTCTAGTGACCAGGGGCGGTAAGGTGGGGGGGGGGGGCGGGGCGTAGACCCAGTCCATTCTGGGCGGCCCTTTTCATCTCTATTTGGTCGGGTGGCATTCTTGACCAACTTCAGATTTATGTTCGTTGTAAGCGATGAAGAAAAATATAGTGTCTGATTTAGACAACAAAATATCTGCAACGCAGGCCAGTTAGAAGTTAAAAATCATTATACAGATAGTTAAATGTTAAAAATCTTTATACAGATAGTTAGATGTTAAAAATCTTTATACATATAGTTAGATGTTAAAAATCATTATACAGATAGTTAAATGTTAAAAATCATTATACAGATAGTTAGATGTTAAAAATCTTTATACATATAGTTAGATGCTAAAAATCATTATACAGATAGTTAAATGTTAAAAATCATTAACCGATAGTTAGATGTTAAAAATCATTATACCGATAGTTAGATGTTAAAAATCATTATACCGATAGTTAGATGTTAAAAATCATTATACAGATAGTTAAATGTTAAAAATCATGATACAGATAATTAGATGTTAAAAATCTTTATACCGATTTAAACAATTGAAAACCAGTATTTCTATTTAGAGTTCAAATTGTATTTATATATTTAAATATAAAGATCTTCAGATCAGATAAATGAAGTGAAATTTTAAACAGTATCAAATAGTTCACTACAAAAACTAGCTAATAGACTATTAAAAGTCGTTTTTACACGAATTTATTGTTTAAATTAAGACTACTCCACTAATTGTCTCCCAAAGCCCCTTTTGAACAACGCTTGAGGATGGGGCACTGCAAACATATTTTAAGAACCGTCGGTCTAAGCACGGTTACTGTTAAAAAAAAACAAAAAAAACACACACTTTTCCGAAATGGAGCAGACTTGAGGCCGAGCCCTCTATCCCGGGCCTAATCGGCCACACCGCTGTGTGGGAGCAATTTCCTCTCTCAATTTATCTTTTTCTGGCCGGCTGGGAGGGAAAATTAAAGGACTGCTGAGATATCCGATCTGCAGATAAGACAAATAAAGCAAGCCTTGCATAGAGTGGCTACTGGCTACTGGCTACCTTTACTCTCGTCTGCACGTAATGAGAGGTTGAGATTTTTTACAACAACCAAAAAAAAAAAAAGGATACTACCTTTGTTGAAATATCCTTATTTTGTTCAAAAAGCCATCTTTGTTAATTAATTTGATGGACGACAATTAGTCCGCACAGTACAATGATTCCTATTGTTTTCTAAGGGATCATAGTCTCTAGGAACATTTTTATTTTTTTTAAGTCTACGAAACTGAAGAGATCGAATGATAACGAAGCAAATTGCTTTTCTTTTCATTCCTTTAGGATCCTTTACTGTGAGTTGAGTACTCAAATCGTCACGATAATTCTGCAGCAACAATACAATGACCTTTGAGAGAGATGACTTGCTTATCACGGCTAGATAGGGGCTAGATAGGGGCTAGATAGGGGCTAGATAGGGGCTAGATAGGGGCTAGGTAGGGGCTAGATAGGGGCTAGATAGGGGCTAGATAGGGGCCCGCATAAAGAATCCTCATTAAATATTGAATTACTTAAGTGAACACTCTTTGTTAGGAGTTGAGAAACAAGTTAGGGGTTGGGGGTGGGGGGGGGGGCATATGGGACCGAACCAAAAACGTCACATGATTTGTGCATTGTAGTACCGGGTACAGGTGGAACCACGCTTGAAGTAGCCAGATAGGCAAGCCTGGTGAGTGAGTTAGATATGTTAGCCAGATATGTGAATCAGAGATGTGAGTTAGATATGGGAGCAAGATATTTGAGTCAGATATGTGAGTCAGACATGGGCGCCAGATAATGGAGACGGATAAGCGAGGCCAGATAGGCGAGCCAGATAAGGGAGCCAGACGTGGGAGCCAGATACGCGAGCCTGATACGCGAGCCAGATATGCGAGCCATGCTGATGTAGTACTGATCAATGAATTAGTTCAAAGTGTGCAGTGCCGGCGGAAGCACGTTTTGAGTTGGACGCGAGAACAACTTACACCCCCCCCCCCTCAAAAAAAAACAACAAACCCACCCCTCTTGTATGTCGAATGTCAACTACTATGATT
>CAXITT010000265.1:159506-176115 GCA_964033795.1 Lymnaea stagnalis
ACCTACCTGTCCAACCTACCTGTCCAACCTACCTGTCTAACCTACCTGTCCAACCTACCTGTTCCACATACATGGCCCACATACCTGTTGAATACACCTGTCCAACATACATGTCCCAACTACCTGTCCATCCTACATGTCCCACCTACCTGTTTCACCTACCTGTCTCACCTACCTGTCCCACATACCTGTCCCAAATGCCTGAGCTGTCTACCTGTCCCTTCTACCTCTCCGATGTACCTGTCCCACCTAACTGTCCACCTACATGTCCCACTTACGAGTCCCATTTACCTGTTCCACCTACCTGTCCAACCTATTTGTCCAATCTACCTGTCAAACCTACCTGTCCCACCTAACTTTCCCACCTAACTGTCCCACTTACCTGTCCAACCAACCTGTCCAACTTACATACCCAACCTGCCTGTCCCACCTACCTGTAAAACATACCTGTCCCACATACCTATCCCACATACCTGTCCCACATACCTGTTCCATTTAATTGTTTCACCTAATTGTCCAACTTACCTGTCCCACATACATATCCCACATACTTGTCCAATACACCTGTCCAACATTTCTGTCCCAACTACCTGGAAAGTTAATCGATTTTTTTTGCCCCCCCTAGAAAGTTTTCTGCGGGCGCCCATGCTACCTACATACCTACCAACATACCTACCTACCTACCTACCTACCTATCATCTATCTATCTATCTATCTATCTATCTATCTATCTATCTATCTATCTATCTATCTATCTATCTATCTATCTATCTATCTATCTATCCCCTCTCTTTTTTTCACCCTCTCGCTCTCACAAGCTCACACCCTCTCTCTCTCTCTCTCTCACACTCTCTGATTTAACTCAGACCAGACTTGTGCCCCTTTTTTCCTCTCTCACTCTTTCTTCTCTCACCCTCTTTCTCACCTCTCTAGAGTTCTGTAACTCTCTCTTGCTCTATCTCTTTCTCTTGCTCTCTTACTCTTTTCACTTCCTCTGTCTCTCGCTCTCTCTCTCGTACTCTTTTCCCTCCCTCTCTCTCATTTCTCTCTATGCTCTAGCTTCACTTCCTCCACCTTTCCTTCTCCTCCCATACACATTAAGATGTATTTCTTCTCATGAATTCGTAACGTTAAGTTCATTAACATCACCAAATGGTAATACAAAATTGGAAGTGACGTTTTTTCCTTTTTTTTTGAATTTTTCCCATTTTTTCCCCCCCCCCCCCCCTTTTTTTCATTCCAGCTAGAGACAACTCGAACCAACAATTTGAACTGTATTCACTCCCTTAGGGGACCACGTCTTGACTTACCCAATTATAGGCAACAAAATAACGCAAAATTATTTTCTTGAATGGCGTAATTTGATATTTATTTTTACAAACGTCATTTTCTCCAGCAAGGTCTGACAAACAGTGTTTAGTTTATTTTATTTGTTTTTATTTTACTTGTTCTACTGTATAACAAACCGGTTAAACAGAACATTTTTATTGTGCGGAGTTCTTTATATCAACGGAATATATTTCCGTAGAGTCGTGGTGCCTACTTGGCCAAGATCGATTAACAGAAAGACTTACATTGTTACTGCAAGCATTTCCTTCTTCTTCCCCCCGATGAGGTCGTGTTAATTTCTAACAGGGAGAAAAATTTGCACCCGCTTCAACAATTACATGTATTATTATTATTTTATGACAATATTAAATCAATTCAAATGCCTTGGATCCTTAATCAATGAAAGAAATGAATTTACTAACAGAAATAAACGAAATAATATCTGCCGGAAATGGGGCATACTTCAGTAGTCAAAAAATGCCTAAAAGTAAATAGAAAATAGTTGGGTTTTTTTCAATCCTACACATATACTGTTCCACTATTTATTTAATCTCCCCTATATATTTGTTTACTAATTGAGGCATTTGACCTTGCTAACTTGAACAATCTGCTATACTGTTGTTGATCTAAAAATTGATTGGTAAAAAAATCAACTTAGCTATTTGAGATTATATTTTTCTATGGTTAACATTTCAATAATGTACAAAATTTCAAAGTGTTACAACATTTCAAAGTGTTACAACATTTCATGGTGTTACAACATTTCGATGTGTTATATCATTTCAAAGTGTTACAACATTTCAAAGAGTACCAATATTTCAAAGCGTTAAAAGATTTTCAAAGAGTACAAACATTTCAAAGAGTAACAATATTTAAAGAGTAACAATATTTCAAATTGCTACATTTCAAAGAGTAACAATATTTCAAAGTTTTTTTTTTTTTTAAATTTCAAAGAGTAAAGGGTTATAAAAATAAGTTTCAAAAAAATAAACGACTAAAAAAAATATTTTTCAAAACGTTTCTAGAAGCACCAATCATATAGATTACTGAGAACTTTAATGTGGATCTTCGCAGCTGAGTCTTAAGTTGAAAGGAATGTGTTTCTGCCTGGTGAAATATCCTGCTAATTTGGGAGGGTGGGGGTGAGGGCGTGGTGGGGTCGGGAGGGGGTCTTAAGACTTTAACAATGGAAAATACTTCCTTGTGCTTACTGGCGTATGAAAGAGTGGTCAGGAGGGGGGGCGGTACTTTATATTTAGAGGGGATGGCATTTTCGGCCATCTTCAGAGGGGTCTTTTTATGTGGTGGGAGGGTCTTAGCCTGCCCAGTGCACCTCTTCTTGCACTCATTTATAACGATCTAATAATGTTTATTATTGAATAATTTGCGAAGTGAACGTTTGTATGTTTGTTTGTTTGTTTGTTTGTTTATTTGTTTGTTTGTTTGTTTGTTTGTTTGTGTGTTTGTTGTGTGCGTTGAAGACAGATTTCAAGTATTTTTTTTTCTTCAAACGACTCGAGCAAATAATGCTAAAGTAAAATGTATTACTAGCGAGAACCCGGCATGCACTGCAAGGCCACTCAAAGAAAATAATGTGTTGATAACATTTTTTTGTTTTTTTCGTCTGGTTCGCACAAAAATAAATTAGAAGATTTTCCGACGCGTGAACAGACCATGTACAGCTGTCCACGTAAACAGGCCACGTACAGCTGTCCACGTGAACAGGGCAAGTACAGCTGTCCACGTGAACAGGGCAAGTACAGCTGTCCACGTGCACAGGGCAGGTAAAGCTGTCCACGTGAACAGGGCAAGTACAGCTGTCCACGTGCACAGGGCAAGTACAGCTGTCCACGTGAACAGGGCATGTACAGCTGACCACGTGAACAAGTACAGCTGGCCACGTGAACAGGGCAAGTACAGCTGGCCACGTGAACAGGGCAAGTACAGCTGTCCACGTGCACAGGGCAAGTAAAGCTGTCCACGTGAACAGGGCAAGTACAGCTGTCCACGTGAACAGGGCAAGTACAGCTGTCCACGTGAACAGGGCATGTACAGCTGTCCACGTGAACAGGCCACGTACAGCTGTCCACGTGAACAGGGCAAGTACAGCTGTCCACGTGAACAGGCCATGTACAGCTGTCCACGTGAACAGACCACGTACAGCTGTCCACGTGAGACGCGTGGATTTTCAAAAGTTAGTCCACACACTTGAAGCGATTGATCCCCCCATGTAGAAGCTCTGTTGGAAATTATATATAAGAAATAAGGCCCCTCGGTCCAAAACGCCAAAAATGGTTGTAAAATGGTTGTAAAATGGTTGTAAAATGGTTGTAAAATGGTTGTAAAATGGTTGTAAAATGGTTGTAAAATGGTTGTAAAATGGTTGTAAAATGGCTGTAAAATGGTTGTAAAATGGTTGTAAAATGGTTGTAAAATGGTTGTAAAATGGTTGTAAAATGGTTGTAAAATGGTTGTAAAATGGTTGTAAAATGGTTGTAAAATGGTTGTAAAATGGTTGTAAAATGGTTGTAAAATGGTTGTAAAATGGTTGTAAAATGGTTGTAAAATGGTTGTAAAATGGTTGTAAAATGGTTGTACTAATTCAGAAACCTAATTATTATGTCACACAAACTGAAATGTCGCTGGCATTTTATTTAATTCCATCCACCCATGCAATAGATCTGTTTGAAATTATAGGTGTATAGCTCCCATAGGAAAAAAAAATAATTTGCAGGCTTGCGCACAAAAGTTTACCAAAATTGTATATCGATCGGATGAAAGGTACAGGAAAGGATATGGAAATGATATGTAGCTCATGACAGTATGGCAGAAAAAAAGAATATGTCATCTCTTTTTCACAACTGTAATATTGTCATCCACGTTAAATTGTACACACCCTATTTCCTAACCCAACATATCAATGCGTCTGATAAGGTGAATTATTTGTCAAATTCATCCTGAGGCGCATCGTGTGTTGCCTTGGGCAAATGAAACTCTCGTATTTCTTCTTCTCCCCCCCCCCCCCCCCCAAAAAAAAATAATAACAACTGAGTATTAAGGAAATTAATAAAATCATCCACAGTATTTTAAACCCCTTATTTACGCAAAAAACATTTTTTTGCATTTCCCATGCTTTGTTCTTGTTTGGATGAGTGATAAGTGCGCTACTGAATGCTATTAGGAATGCACTGATTGCATTTAACAGAATGTTCGTATTAAAAGTATATTTAAAGGGTAAATTTTCACTACTTTATAAATTTCAAAGAAGAAAGAATAAAAGTTAAAAAAAAAAACAATTATTAAATGTTAAAAATAAAAAGCTAAAGTTTTATTTAATTTTAGAAAATTTTAGCGGTGTAATCTATTATATCTATTAATTTTACTACCAAGAAGGGGAAAATACATTATCAGTTTTGTCACACTCGGTTATAAAATATCAAAAATAAATTACAGCTATGGCTAAAATAGACAATCGCGCTATTAAGTCACTTGCGAAATTATTTAGATCAAATTAATTTTATTTTTATTTCGCAACATTAACAACGGACTGAAATACGCATTAAGAATAACAGATGTTTGAGTTTTCCCGATAAACGTGATTAAGGTGCAATTCTGGGAACCTAATATTTTAATTAATACTTTTTTTCATATTTTTTTAAATTCGGATAAAATGCTTAAAATAGTTCCTTATTTGTTACTTTAAATATATTTGTAATTTATAATCATAAAACTTAAACATTTGAAAAATAAAAACGGAAATATGATATTTTTTGCTCATGTAAATTTATTCGATTTCCGTAAAATAATAGAAAATAACTAAAATTGTTTTTAAGATCCGAACCTTTCAAAATAGTTTCTGTCTTTTAGCGTTATGTCAGTATAGCTCATTCTTATATATTATATATTACTCTAATCCAAAAATGGTCATTAGTGAATAATAAAAATAAATTATCATCTGTCTGTTTATTTTTGACGGGTCATTTCTAGTATATGCATAAGTTCTCAACGGATCCCCCGCGACCCACTACAGTCCCCAGACCCCAGCTCCCCCCCCCCCTTTCCCTTCTCCCTACCCCCACAACGGAACAAAAAAATACACAAAATGACCACTTCTGATTCAGTCAGGCAACAACCTTCTTTCCAAAACAAGAATAAATGTTTCACGTATGTCCAGCGTCGGGAATAGAGGGTTGGGGGGAGGGGGTTGGGGGGGGGGGACTGAAGAAAAAAATATCCTCCAGGAAAAACCTGTTGGTCCATCAGTATCATCCTGCCACCCCTTGACCTAAATAGTACTATGGACTTGTCCAAAACTGTACACGACGCCTGCACAGATTGCATTCCTCCGGCCACCATCGTCTGCAATGTTTAGAAGTGACGCACACTAAGTAGGTCAAGCTCGCCCATTCCCATCTCTCTGTCTTGCAAGGGGTTAACAACTCTCAGCGGTCAGGAGAGGAAAAAAATGGGGGGGGGGGGGGGGGGGGGAGGGGAGTTAATGCAAAATAAATTACTTTTGCGGAATCTGAGGGAGGTAAATAACCGGAGACGCTAACAAGGGAAGATAACAAATCATCTCCTTTGGTTATAGGTCACTATCTGGAGCCACTATCTTGAGCCACTATCTGGAGCCTACATGTGCGTCCATAAAAGGAAGGGAGAAAAACAAACTACCAATGGTAATTAAACCGTATGACTAAGAAAACATATTATTGTATGTTGCTGTATGTTGTATGGTTAGAGAAGGGTAGATAGTACTTGGGTAGGTGAGGTCAATTTTGTTACCAATTGTTGGTTTTTAAATGTATACGTGTCTGTAATGGCTCAATTTTACGTGAAGCTCAGTGAGCCTGGCCCTAGGCTGGGATACTGCGTTATACAAAACCATCTATACATGATAATAATAATAATAATAATAATAATAATAATAATAATAATAATAATAATAATAATAATAATAATAATAATAATGAATGTTGTACGTTGTGTGTTGAAAAAAAACACATGTACAACACTTCTCTTTTGTCTCCATCTGGTTTTCGTTCAGCTCCAGGCTACTAAGCTCAGCTCCAGGCTACTTAAACCTCAGTTATAAAAGCTAGGTGTAGGGTCGCATTGAAAACGATTGAAAATCAAAGGTCTTTCTTTTTCTTTTTCTTTTTTTTTTTGATAATGGTTAATATTGATAATGGTTAATATTGATTGAGTTTACTCTCTGGGGGGCCTTAAAAATATTTGACAATTGTTTTTTTTGTGTGCTGTTTAGGGATGTTTGATGACGTCACCCTTGATGACGTCGTTACCATTGGTCAACGGTTTTTTGCGGGTTGGTAGTTTTCCATGGAAGAAACCTACTAACGATTTTATCACGGAGAACGTCAGAAAGTGTCCAAAAGGTGCTGAAAAGAAAACAAGATTGCAATGTCCACTTTATGGCTCCTCCGTAGACTGGGTAATGTCCACTTTATGGCTCCTCCGTAGACTGGGCAATGTCCACTTTATGGCTCCTCCGTAGACTGGGTAATGTCCATTTTATTGCTCCTCCAGAGACTATGAAATGTCCACTTAATGGCTTCTCCATATTCTGGGCAATGTCCACTTTATGGCTCCTCCATAGACTTTGCAATGTCCACTTTATGGCTCCTCTGTAGACTGGAAAAAGTCCACTTGATGGCTCCTCCATGGACTGGGCAATGTCCACTTTATGGCTCCTCCATAGACTGGGCAATGTCCACTTTATGGCACCTCTGTAGACTGGAAAAAGTCCACTTGATGGCTCCTCCATGGACTGAATAATATCCACTGAATGAATCTAAAAGTCGTAAACCAAAAAGCGACAAAATGCCCACCCGAGTTGTGCAAGACAAGATGTCCGGTTTACGGGGCATGCCTCTACAGGACGCCTGCACGAAATACGCCGTAGTCCACAGCCGTCATCTTTTCCACTCTTGTCCTCACGTGGCGTATATGAAACAAAGGTTTTAAAATCGGAAGATAGAGGGAGGGGGGGGGGAAGTTATCTTAATGCTGCCTTAAAGATGATTGAATTCTGTTTCTGCTGTCCTTTTACAACAGTAGGATCAAACTAGCAAATGTTAAATAAACATCTATATGTGAAATGGAATAAAGGGGTTAACTTTAAAAATAAAAATTTGTTTTAAAATCATGTTTTTTCTTTGCCCAAAGCCCCTTTCCCAGAGACTATCATATGTCTTCATATGATCTACGAACTGGCTCCCCGTGGGGAGTACGCCACAAGTTAGAAAACAAATGACTACGTTGGCTTGAATTCATTGAGTTGTATTTCATGCCAAATGGTAGACATAGTTATCCTTGTATAAAAGGGGGGGGGGGGCTGTGAAATAACTTTATGCTCGCAAAAGGGTAAGTGCCCCGGCCCTCGCTCCAAAGTAATAAGACCGGTGAACCAAAGGGTATGGGGTATTATGTTTGACTTTTGTGCGTTCATAAACTATGGATGGCCCTTAATATATGGATGGCCCCTAATATATGAATGACCCATAAAACATGAATGGCCCTTAAGATAAGGATGGCCGTTAACATACGGATTGCTTCTAATATGTAAAGGTGGCCCCTTACAAATGAATGGCCCACAATAAATGGGATGGCTCCTAATAAATGGATCGCACCTAATTCATGGATGGCCACAAATATATGGATAACCCTTAATATATGGATGACACCTTATATATGGATGGCCTGTAATATAAAGCATTTGATTAAAGTCAACTAGAGAGAAAACTGGCATTTTTAATATTTGTTGATAAATAGCAACCACTTATTTAGAGTGACTTCCCTTATGATTTTTTTTTTCTAAATTGTTCATTATTTTATTTATTTATGGTTATAATTGTTTTTTTCGAAATAGGACATATGGATCAGTCATAGAGGAATATATTAGATTTATTTTATACCACGTAAATTAAGGCACAAAACAAACATGAACAAATATAAATCGTTAAAGAATTGTAATCCTCAAAAAGATCAGATAATCATTCTGATTTTTAAATTTTAAAATTTTTTAAAAATTCAATAATATTTTAAAATAGGAACATGAAAAAAATAAATACACTCCTCCTTATATAATTTTTAAAAAAAAAGATTCTAAAAAATTATTTTCTCTTCAGTTTTTTGTAGGAATGATCTGGGTTTAATTCTCTTGTCATACAATAAAATCAAAATAATTCATTTGAACTGTCTACTGTTTACTGGCCTTGCTGAAATTAATAAACAGTCTTTATACTTCACAAAATCATTTCTCTACTGGATTTGGCTTTTCCGCCATCAACGATTTACTTTTAGATTATTATTATTATTTTTTTTTGACAAACATGTTTGTTATATAAGGCCAGCTCTCTGCAAACCTACCCCCCTCCCCCACCCCACCCCCTTACACCCTGTGGGGGCTCAACTGCCTTCTATTATCAGTGACTGACATGTCTTCCTTGTTCCTTGACACCACCGCTGCAACCCCCAGCCCCACCCCCCTCTTTTCCTCCCCATAACCCTGACCTTGAAAATGATACTGGATGGAGAGAGAGAGAGAGAGAGAGGTAGGGGGTCACTCTCCTATGTGCCAAGACCTATGTGACTCCCCCGAAGGTCAGGCGCCCCCCCTCCTCCCCCCTCCCCCCCCTCGCGGTGGGGCGTTCTCACGCTCGTTAGCCTGCCATTATATCTGCACGGCCAGCGCGCCATTCACTGCGCTCAGGTCCATAACGGTGCAGTAATAATACCGGCCGATTCATCACCGCACTGATCCGTCAGCATGCGCACCTCGGCGTGCAATTCTTTTATTCCGTTCAAGCTCTGAATTACAGAGCCTAACAAAAAAAAAAAAAATTATGTGGAGATTATTTTTTAAAGGGAGGTTATTTTCTTATGCCTCAATAAAGGGAAACAATTGGCTTCGTAACCGGAACACACTTCAATGTAAACAAATATATTTACATTTCATTTTTTTAATAGAAGGCGATTGAGAAGCCTAAATTAAGATAAGTAGGTAAAAAACAACAAGAAGCAGTTGCAATGTCCCGATAAAGTGGTTTATGTTCAGAAGAGTAAGTTTGTGTGTATATAAAGATTGCAAGTACATATTTTGCCAAATTTTACACTATAAATTGGATTGGTTTCAATCCAGGGATTATATATATATATATATATATAATATATATATAAAAGAATATTCTTAGCGCACTATTATCTGTGGTTTAGGTATGCCTACTTATTGCTCAATATGTCTTAATGTTCAAGGATTATTGCATAAATTATAAGATACCTGATCAACGACTGATACATTTAAAGGATGAGCGATTTTAAGGAGATGTTCCACCGGAGATATCATGATCAGAAAGAAAGTCAGACAGTGTCATTCCTGGTGGAAAAATACTTTAATCGTATAACTATAGAAGAGGATAACTCTCATCAAATACTGAGGAATGCACTTATCTTAAATAAGGTATCTCTACATTGCGTTTTTTATTTTTTTTTAAATTAAATTTAATTCTCTGTATCTAATGAGCCCAGTGTTGAAGCGTGGCTCTTGGTGATAAGCAAGCTGCGGAGATAAAGATATTCGGGACGAAACAAAAAAAAGGGGGGGCGTCTTATTGGGGCGGGGGAGGGGCGCGAGGGTGGGGGGGGCGTCGAGGTCACATACGTGCTGTGCAGCAAAGTCTTATGAATGTAACGTAAGGTTACCGAAACAGGCCCAGGCCCAGGCCCTCGGGGGGCGTGGCCACTCCGATGCAAGGACCGCGAACCCGTGACCTCTCGTGAACTGCCGTCCATTTCTGGCCGTCTAGTCGGGCAAACCCGGGGGAACGGTATTTTTTTTTACTTTTAATGTGTGTGTGTGGGCATGCGTGTGTGTGTATGTGCATGTGTGTCAAGACGATTGCCGCGTGGATTCAGGATACCAAAAAATATGGTGAATCCGAGGTAAGAGGGAAGCAACACGCCTTGACCAGGTAACATTAGCCATCCCATGTGTGGCGAGATATGAGATATTATGAGGCAGGTACCAAGAACAAATAACAAATGTAACAATTTGTTTAATAATTTGTGACTTAAGGTAGACTAGGCCCTAGGCCGGGACACCGGGAAAAATCCACACAAAAAAAAAGGGGGGGGGCGCGTTAAGTAGGTGGTGATTGGCCTGCCTGGACCACTTTTACATTTCTATCATCGAGAAAACCAAATTAAACATTTTTTCTTTCGTCCCGGACCGCTTGTGAATAATTGGGTGGTGCTGGACATTGCCATGGCTATAGACATCATAAAAAGAATAACCTACAAGTTGGCCCCCCTATCCAGTGGATAACTTTATAGGTGCAACGCGCGGAATGGGATCCCATGAATAACACGATCTCACCGGGGAACGGGATCGCACCTGGAACGGGATCCCACCATGGACACAGAGCTCATCGGTGAATGGGATCTCATCACAGAACCAAATCCCAAAAAGTAACGTGATCCCACCAAAGAATCGGACCCCTACTAGAAATGGGATCCTGACAGGTACGGTGATCCCGCATTCAAAGGAATCCTGTAAGGGATCCTCCTTGGAAACTGGATCCCTCCTCCTTGGAAACTGGATCCCTCCTTGGAAACTGGATCCCTCCTCATTGGAAACTGGATCCCTCCTTGGAAACTGGATCCCTCCTCATTGGAAACTGGATCCCTCCTTGGAAACTGGATCCCTCCTCCTTGGAAACTGGATCCCTCCTCGGAAACTGGATTCCTCCTCATTGAAAACTGGATCCCTCCTCATTGGAAACTGGATCCCTCCTTGGAAACTGGATCCCTCCTCATTGGAAACTGGATCCCTCCTCCTTGGAAACTGGATCCCTCCTCCTTGGAAACTGGATCCCTCCTTGGAAATTGGATCCCTCCTCCTTGGAAGCTGGATCCCTCCTCCTTGGAAACTGTATCCCTCCTTGGAAACTGGATCCCTCCTCCTTGGAAACTGGATCCCTCCTCCTTGGAAACTGGATCCCTCCTCCTTGGAAACTGGATCCCTCCTCCTTGGAAACTGGATCCCTCCTCCTTGGAAACTGGATCCCTCCTCCTTGGAAACTGGATCCCTCCTCCTTGGAAACTGGATCCCTCCTCCTTGGAAACTGGATCCCTCCTTGGAAACTGGATCCCTCCTCATCAGAAACTGGATCCCTCCTCATCAGAAACTGGATCCCTTATCGGAACGGGATCTCAACGGGTCACGGGATCCCCACCTGAGATACTACTTATTTTAAGTGCTGAAAAAGCTTTATGTTTTCTTTTCCAAATGCCATGCGGCGCGGGGCCGGGTGTAACGACGAGTATAAAGTCCAAGAAAGTTCTCCTTTGAAACTCAGAAGAACAACCTAAGCCTCAGTGAGAACCTCCAGGCCTACAGTGCCACCTCCGAGGTGCATACTCGAGACTCTAACACGAGACATGACGATCCCATGACTGTATCCTAAAACTGGTCACGTGGGCCACAGTGCGCCAACAACACCACGGGCTTGTGAGTCACGAGGTAACAGACCGGAACCAGCCTGAAATGCCGTTCCAGTTCTGACCTGCTCATTAAAAAAATATCATTCTAAGTTAGGATTTTTTTTTTTTTGTTGCTGTTTTGTTTTCTTTAGAGTTGTTCATTTAAATTTATTTCTAATTTGTCAATGTGTGTTTCTTCAGAACATAGCAGTACTTCGATAAACGGTTTTTTTTCCCCTCTGCAACACCCGAGCAACATCCACTGCGTTTGGCCCATCACATCTATCAGACGTGTGTACGTTGCACACTGAGCAACTCATCCTGGATATGGATATATATTTAATGGTGCGGCGTTATTATCCAGGATGGTAGCAAAGCATATCGGTTTTCTATGGAGATAAGACTTTTTTAAAACTGCTTTTACAATCCGGACCACCGAAACTATGACCACCGCCTGAAGTCCACTCAAAGTTTGTATTAGTTTAATTTGTTTGAAAATATACAGGACACCACTATTTAGTGTCCCCGTTTATCATGATGAGAATCCAGGAGTGACACCTGTATTTGAAGTAGGTAACATTATCAACGATACATTACAACAACAAATAGAAAACAAACAAAAATACTGCCCGGCCGTCCACATCTGCAATGGACGGCACAACAAGCCCGAGCTATCAACATTCAAAAAAAAAAATGGACGGCCAACCCATGGCCGGCCTTCAACCACGGCTCTCAAGGTCCGTACTATGCAGTGATGCAGTCGTCCTCCAGTCGTTACTCCGGTTGCAGTAAATAAACGGTGCTCGACCCGGGGCCGGTCGGGGTCAACGCCTGAGTTAGCCTCAGGTCGTTGTACAGGTTGCAAAATGGACTTAACCGATACAGGGTGGGCCCGGGGGGAGGGAGGGAGAGGAGGGGGGGCGGCGGCCTAGCTCAGGTGTCGAAGTCGCGTACGTTGGCCACGAGATCGATACCGTACGGTTTGTTCGAGTTCGATTACGTACCTAAAAACAACCTGTTTAGTGTAAACTTGAAACAAATCATTGAACTGTCTTATTTGACCCGGTGTAATTAATAATACCCCCGTGACGTCATAATCTGGAGTAATTTATGGAAGTCGGAGTCGTGATAAATTTTCCAGTTTCAAGCCACACTATACCGATTACTCGGACTCCGGTGCAAGCTGATAGACAGGGAAACGATGGGTTCCTGGGTGGTGGTCTTTTCTTCCCTCCAGGTCTGTGGGCCATTGTTGGCCTTGGTGTTGGGTTCACTCTCCTGCAGGTTATAACGTTCTCAGTCAATGGTCCTGGATTCCTGGACCGTGGTCCCCTCCCCGGCCCACTGCTCTCCCCTGCCCCTATTCGGGCCCCTTTAGTGAGCTCTTCAACGAGATACTTGTTAAAGTTCGACAACTGACCACACTAAAATTATATTACGCGCAATGGGTTGCCAGTCTGATGCAAATTTAGACCAATGGTTCTCAACCTTCCTAATGCCGCGACCCTTTCATACAGTTTCTCAAGTTGTGGTGAGCCCCAACCATAACACATTTCTCGTTGCTACTTCGTTTAATATTGTTTGTTGTTTTTTTCCGATGGCCTTAGGCCACCGTTGTGTAAGGGTCGTTCGACCCCCCAAAGGGGTCGCAACCCACGGGTCAAGAACCCCTGATTTAGACAAACATAGATGTGTTTTAGTTTGTTCTGCCAATTGTAAGGGGGTCGGGGCTCGTGGAAAAGGGCGGAAGAAATGTTGACTCGCCCGGGGCGGAACTAACCCTAGCTACGAGACGGATTAAAAATTGTGTATAGGTGTGTGTGTGTGTTAATTTTTTATTTATTTTAAACAATCACTGATAGTAAAGTGCACCAGTGTTAGTAGTATATTATCGAGAGTTGAATATGCTAGCTCAGACCAGCTGAAGCAGCAAGTCGTATACTATCGAGAGTTGAATATGCTAGCTCAGACCAGCTGAAGCAGCAAGTCGTATACTATCGAGAGTTGAATATGCTAGCTCAGACCAGCTGAAGCAGCAAGTCGTATACTATCGAGAGTTGAATATGCTAGCTCAGACTAGCTGAAGCAACAAGTAGTATACTATCGAGACTTGAATATGCTAGCTCAGACCAGCTGAAGCAACAAGTAGTATACTATCGAGAGTTGAATATGCTAGCTCAGACTAGCTGAAGCAACAAGTAGTATACTATCGAGAGTTGAATATGCTAGCTCAGACTAGCTGAAGCAACAAGTAGTATACTATCGAGAGTTGAATATTGCAGTTGAAGCAACAAGTAGTATGCTATCGAGAGCTTAATATTCCAGTTGAAGCAACAAGACACAGACACCACAGCCGGGTTTGAAGTAAAGCCAGTATTACCCTCTGGCCATATTGTCTGTTTCGCTGTTGCAAGCTGTGGGACGGTACAGCTGTAGGACGGTTACGGCTGTGGGACGGTGCGGCTTTAGCTGTGTTCCGTCTTTCGTGGCGTTGTCCCCCCAACTGCTCGCGTTAAACGGCTATCTCTTGCTCGTGGCTCGATCGTCTGCCCTAGGGTCGGGTTCTGAAGCAAACACCGCGTCTCAATGTGCCCCACCGGTATCGTTTTCTTTTTGGTGCGTCATAGACGCGGGACTCTTAAAATTCATAAATTATTTCAACGTTTTTATGTTTTGAAATTTAAATAGCCTCAGGTTCTGGAGACGAAACACTGAAAGATTTATTCTAGAACAGCGCTTCTCAACCTGGGGGGTGACACGACCCTTTCACAGGGGTCTCCTAAGACCACCTGAAAACACGACATATACTCTACAGTTATAAAGTACCATCGAAAATAATTTTGTGGTTAGGGGTCGCCACAAAATGAGGAACTATATTAAGGGTCGCAGCATCAGAATGGTTGAGAACCACTGTTCTAGAAGACGTCATTCCATTTCATCCTCGACGTTTGTATCATCAGACCATTAAATAATTACTTTGTTTCATTCTCCCCCAATTACTTTGCTTTTCAAATGTCTCAACGAAGATTGCATTTTTTTTAATAATATAACATAATATAGGGTTAATGGAGTGAACTATTACAATCAATAGACTAACAAAATGGTATAATGTATGCAGTCACTCGTTATGATAATCAATAGAATTACCAAGTGATATAATCAACGAAAAAAATCCAGGAAAAGAACATAAATAAAACCGAAGTGTCCGGCTGACGCGCGGTGACCAGGTACGTCACGTGACCAGGTACGTCACGTGACCAGGGACGTCACGTGACCAGGTAAGTCACGTGACCATTCAAGAGACCGGCTGCAGAGCAATAGAAACTTTGCCAAGAACCTCCCTGGAAATGGTACACACGTTTGTTCAGTTTGTACCGACTCATTTACTGTGCCCACGTTTGTCGTCAGCTGTATAACCAGTGCAAAATCAAAAAAATAAATAATCTATCAAAAGATCGAGTCCATCTGATATCAAAGTATAAGTTAATAAAATAATATATATATAGTTCATCCAAATTGGCATTGTTTTTTTGAGAAGAATAACTCACAGACCACAAAGAATGGTTTATATTTGAATACCCATGGCGCCAAAGAGATTTTACAAGTCGTGGTTTTAATTGTGAACATTTTAAATATCCAAGATTTTACATTTGAACATGCAGACCTATGTCCGTGTTTCTAAGTAGAAGAGTTCAAATGTCTGAATGTTTTAAATTTCCTGGTTTAAAATTTGACACCTTTGACCACAATGGTTTGTGTACTTTGAACGCTGTACATGCCCTGGTTTATAATGAGAAAATTGTACACGTCATGGCTTTTAATTTGAAAAAAAAACAACAAAAAATCGGTTGACCTTATAGGTATAAGGTCAACCGTTTTTTTTTTTTTTTTTTTTTTTTTTTTTTTTTTTTTTTTTTTGTTTTGTTGTAGTATCAATGATACAACCTTGTACGTGATATCCTGACAAACATACTGAGATCTACAGTTGTGATTTGTGTATCCTGGAAATAAAAGTTAACTTTGACATCTTTCGTTGATTTAGAATATTATTTGACTCACTTGATTGTTGAGGGTAGCAAGGTTCATCATTATTTTGGTGACGAAAGAAATTAAATGTCTAGGCCAGTAATCTATTTGGATTAAGAGACTTTTTAAAAATAATTTTTTTGCATTACATAGAATTTTAGCATTTAATAGAATTTTAGCATTTAATCGATTTTTAATATTTATTAGAATTTTAGCATGTAATAGAATTTTTAGCATTTATTAGATTTTTAGCATTTAACAGAATTTTAGCATTTAATCGAATTTTAGCATTTAATCGAATTTTATCATTTAATAGACTTTTATCATTTAATAGACTTTTATCATTTAACAGAATTTTAGCATTTAATTTTAGCATCAAATAGAATTTTAGCATTTAATAGAATTTTAGCATTTAATAGAATTTTAGCATTTAATAGAATTTTAGCATTTAATAGAATTTTAATATTGGCTGTGTCCATCAAGTCCTTATTTTCTCCACACAAGAATATTGAAAGATTTCATGAACCGCTCCATGGACGGTACCCATCAAGCACCCACCCTCTTACTGAGCCCACCACTCCTTTCTCGATTGCCCTCCATATTTCTACACCCCACCCCCTCTCCGCCGCCCAACTTAACCCCAAGCTTTCAAATACCACCTTCTCCATCAGTCACTTTCAACAATGCAGGGAGATGCCTTTAAAAAGAAAGAAAAAAAGTACCTAATATTGACCAATGAGCCCCCCCCCCCCCC
>CAXITT010000265.1:200837-221515 GCA_964033795.1 Lymnaea stagnalis
AGATGGGGGGAGAGACATCAGATGGGGGGGGGCGGAGACATCAGATTGGGGGGGGGGCGGAGACATCAGATGGGGGAGAGACATCAGATGGGGGAGAGACATCAGATGGGGTAGAGACATCAGATGGGGAGAAGTTCCATCCATTGACAGTTCCACGGGGCTTAATTCATGACGGTACCATCCCTGAATGGATATGCTTCAAAGATTTTTAAGAAGATGGAAGCCCTTCCCCCACCCCCCCTCCCAAAAAAAAAACTATATGAGGAGCCATTATGTCAATGTTTTGTTAACTTAAGTCAATCCATGTCAAAAAAAAACTATATATTTTTTTTTAAATAGACAAATAAATAAAATGTACATCTATACATCTTTAAAAAAAAATTAAATTTCAGAAAAATTGTTAGGTTGGAGATACGCCTCCTTTTTGGATGCGCCCCACGGGGTGCAGCAACTGGGAAGGGGTGAATAAACCTGGTGGCAGTGTTAAAATTAATCTAAGCATTAAAATAATAGCTTCAAACGTGAGAGGACGAGACGGTGGGGGCAGCCTGGGTTAAAAACAAGCATGGCTTGACATAAAGAGGAAAAGAGAGATGATTTGATTGTCCTCTATCTAGGTCACGGCTGAAACTTGACCTATTTCGAGCGACCATGGGCAGTTATCTGCGGCCAATGCACTCCCGGCATGCTTTGGGTTTTCCGGGGGGGGGGGTGATAGTTTTTTTTTTTTTTTTTTAATCTCAAATTTTACCTCGCCCATCCATATGGGGCCTTGTAAGTGACCATTATGACTGTATGAGGAGCCTTTTACGTTGCATCACCATTGACTGTACATCCTAAAATAGTTAAGTCTGTTGGTAATTGATGTATGCTAAATAGGTTTGCTGAATCGGTTGGTCTGTAGAATCGGTAGGTCTGTTTAATCGGTAGGTCTGTTTAATCGGTAGGTCTGTGAATATGTTAACGGCAAAGTGTCCCCCCCCTGAGGTTGTATATTACACATCCGGGTGTCTAACATATGCAGACGAATCTTAAGTTGGACATGGCACAAAAAATATAGAACAAAATAAAACACTATTTGTCATAACATTCTTAATCTGTATTAAGATAACCAAAAAAAAGTTTGACTGAATTCTGTTACGAATGTCTTATTCTCCGCCATATTGTATCGTGATTTTGGTCAGACATGCTCTAATCTGTGAGTAGCCTCGGTTATAGTCAGGCCTTGGTCAGGCATGTCCTAATCTGTGAGTAGCAACTGTTACAGTCAGACTTTGGTCAGACATGCTCTAATCTGTGAGTAGCCACTGTTAAAGTTATAGTCAGGCCCTGGCTAGGCCTGATCTAATCTGTGCGTAGCCACTGTTATAGTCAGGCCTAGACCGGTAGTTAGCCCATTGTGACTCATGTTGTGCTCAATCAGCCGCCAGATGCTCCGTCTGATAATATTGTTTCTGAGAACATTTCAAATCCTCTTTTTAAAAAAATGATAGAAGTAATATTTTTTATAATACGATTCATTTTACCATTCAATGATGGCAGTAAATGACTTTGACGTGAACTGTTTAGTTATATGACTTTGACGTGAACTGTTTTGTGATATGACTTTGACGTGAACTGTTTTGTGATATGACTTTGACGTGAACTGTTTAGTTATATGACTTTGACGTGAACTGTTTAGTTATATGACTTTGACGTGAACTGTTTAGTTATATGACTTTGACGTGAACTGTTTAGTGATATGACTTTGACGTGAACTGTTTATTTATATGACTTTGACGTGAACTGTTTAGTTATATGACTTTGACGTGAACTGTTTAGTTATATGACTTTGACGTGAACTGTTTATTTATATGACTTTGAAAAGAACTGTTTAGTGATATGACTTTGACATGAACTATTTAGTGATATGACTTTGACATGAACTGTCGAGGGACAATTTTTTGAGTGACTTTTAAAAAAAAAAAATGAGAATAGACCAATTATCATTATTGGTGGCATGTATTTCATTGAAAACTTGCTGTCTACCAACTAACTTACTTTACTGATGTGGATTCAATAATAATTATAATAAAGTCCATTTCAAAAACTTGTAAGGCTCGAAGCGCGGTACAAAGTCAACCATATGTGACCATTTATATTTTTCCACATTAAAAGACAAAACGCAACTATACAAACTCTACATAAAATCAATGGACAAATAAAAGCCAATTTATGTGTGTCTAAAAATAAACTAATTCTTTATTAAAGTGTACTGGTATTTAATCGACAAAACCTGAAAAATGTCAGTCACCAGAACCACCTGACAAATCTCAGTCGTCAGAACTACCTGATAAAATTGAGTGGCCAGAACTACCTGACAAATGTCAGTCGCCAGAACTACCTGACAAATGTCAGTCGCCAGAACTACCTGACAAATGTCAGTCGCCAGAACTACCAGACACGCCCGAATTCAAAGTTAATTTTTAGTACTCTGATAATCGTTTTTCGTGTTCTTGTAGTCTTTGTCCTGTTTGTTAAAACTATACATATATCTTCTTGTGTTTGTTTAGCCTCTGTCCTGTTTGTTAAAACTATACATATATCTTTTTTGTGTTTGTTTAGCCTCTGTCCTGTTTGTAAAACTATACATAATATCTTCTTGTGTTTGTTTAGCCTCTGTCCTGTTTGTTAAAACTATACATATATCTTCTTGTGTTTGTTTAGTGTTATAGCAGTAACTGTGTCAATCGTTCTTGTGCGTTTAACCTCAAACCGTGACGCGCGGTTGAAATGGCAAATACCTCTGTGATGTGTAGC
Source organism: Lymnaea stagnalis (assembly GCA_964033795.1). NCBI lineage: Eukaryota > Metazoa > Mollusca > Gastropoda > Lymnaeidae > Lymnaea > Lymnaea stagnalis. The sequence continues at coordinate 203,637 of CAXITT010000265.1, forward strand.
ATATCGGGAACCCCAATCCCCAGCGGAGACGCCTCTGTACCTACACCACGGCCACGTTGAACGTGTTCATGAACACATTGTCGGTATTGCGTTCTGACAAGTCCAGGTGATTTCAGAACTAATCAGAGACAGAATGATACATATCTAAGATTGCTGATCAAAATTTAGAAAAAAGTGTGAACATTGACGTGTGAAGTCATTCTCCAGTTCCCCTGTAAACTCAACGGCAACCCATCGCAACCCATAGCAACCCATCGCAGCCCATCGCAACCCATCGCAACCCATCGCAACCCATCGTAGCCCATCGCAACCCATCGCAACCCATCGCAACCTATCGCAACCCATCGCAACCCATCGCAGCCCATCGCAGCCCACCGCAACCCATCGCAGCCCATCGCAGCCCATCGCAACCCATCCCAACCCATCGCAGCCCATCGCAACCCATCGCAGCCCATCGCAGCCCATCGCAGCCCATCGCAGCCCATCGCAAACCGTCTCTCGTCCGAGACGCATGCCTCGAGTCCATGTCTAAATTTGTGTTCCTCATGTCATCGGTCTTGGAACACAGAGATGCCTTTCTGATGACTCCACCTACATCTGTTCTGTGTACATCTGATCTGTGTACATCTGTTCTGTGGACATCTGTTCTGTGTGCATCTGTTCTGTGGACATCTGTTCTGTGTGCATCTGTTCTGTGTACACCTGTTCTGTGGACATCTGTTCTGTGTGCATCTGTTCTGTGGACATCTATTCTGTGCACATCTGTTCTGTGTACATCTGTTCTGTGTACATCTGGTATGTGTACATCTGTTCTATCTACAAATTCTATCTACATCTGGTCTATCTACATATGTTAGCAACTGATCCACGTAGTCACTGACGTGCATCGACTGTATGTTGGGGCCATTGTTACCAGGCCTGGAATTAGGAAAGTCGATGAAAATGGAATGAAGAGGATAGGTTCGGGGGAAGGGTGGGGGGGGGGAATTTTAGCTGATAAACTTTTTTTAACGTTTTTTTTTTCTTTTCACAAAAACCCCATACGAAAAAAAAGTATTTCTACTTAAGATAATTTACTTGACCATTCTTTGTAGCACCGTCCCCCAATTGGGTTTTTCTTTTCACTGCAAAAATCGACTGTATGTTGGGGCCATTGTTACCAGGCCTGGAATTAGGAAAGTCGATGAAAATGGAATGAAGAGGATAGGTTCGGGGGAAGGGTGGGGGGGGGGGAATTTTAGCTGATAAACTTTTTTTAACGTTTTTTTTTTCTTTTCACAAAAACCCCATACGAAAAGAAAGTATTTCTACTTAAGATAATTTACTTGACCATTCTTTGTAGCACCGTCCACCAATTGGGTTTGTCATTTCACTGCGAAAGTCTATTGATAGAACATCCGGGCATTTAGCATGGCCCATTTATTAATTGATGGGGAGACATTAATAAAACCACCCGGGAAGTCTGTTTTCTTCACAGTCAGAAACAGCTTCACAACCAGAAACAGCTTCACAACCCGAAACAGCTTCACAACCAGAAACAGCTTCACAGCCAGAAACTCAGAAACAGCTTCACATCCAGAAACAGCGTCACAGCCAGAAACTCGGAAACTGCTTCACAGCCAGAAACAGCTTCACAACCAGAAACAGCTTCACAGCCAGAAACAGCTTCGCAAACCAGTTGCTTCACAAACAGAAACAGCGTGAGAGCCAGAAACTCGGAAACTGCTTCACAGCCAGAAACAGCTTCACAACCAGAAACAGCTTCACAGCCAGAAACAGTTTCGTAGCCAGAAACAGCTTCACAACCAGAAACTCAGAAACAGCTTCACAGCCAGAAAAAGCTTCACAACCAGAGACAGCTTCACAACCAGAGACAACCCGCCTGGTACATTTCCCGGAGTCGTCTATGCCAGTGACTATTTCCTAGACCAACACATCCTCACTCCCACTGGTTTCAAACGCAGTCATAGCCCATGTCGTCCAAATTACTGGACTAGAATAGATCTAACGGCGAACAAAGAGATTGCCGGCTCATGACGCAAAGACAAATTCCTGGAAACAATGGACTGAGGCTGTCTGATTGTCTCGATGGAGCAAAGCACGACCGCACCAGCGCCATTCGGTCTATTTTTAGACGCAGTCAAATAAGGTCAAGGGCGAAAGGGAAACGGTACGCCAAGGTGAGGCTACTCTTTTAGGATTGTTGGTACCTGGAGCGGTCGAGGGAGACAGTAGATAATAACTTTTCCATTTGCAAACCATTCACCAATGTGTGCGCACCTCGTGCAGCTCACATATTTTAGGTCATCTGGTGTTTAACAAAAAATTATTAGATTCGGTGGGAAAAGATTTTCTCGATAAGATACCAGCCAAATTGTCAACACTTACCAGCCAAATTGTGAAAACATACCAGACAAACTGTCCACACTTAACAGCTAAATTGTCAACACTTACCAGCCAAATTGTCATCACTTAACAGCCAAACTGTCAACACTTACCAGCCAAATTGTCAACACTTACCAGCCAAAATTTCAACACTTACCAGCCAAAATGTCAACCCTTACCAGCCAAATTGTCAACACTTACTGCAGAAGATTGAATTCCTTGACAACAACCCTTATCACGTGATTATTGTGTAGCTAATTATCTAACTGGCACTAGTTCCCTTTTAACACAGCTTTCATAAAAGAAAATCTGCGACGCAATAGAAAGGTGGGGTTAAGACCAAAAAGCAATCCTGGAGTTTTTCCCAACAAAACTCAATGGGCCAGACGTTGAACACAACAACAGTGATGAATTAGTTATAGTCTTGATCACAGAGACTTCCTGTCTCATTTAATGTATCTACACAATTAAGTGTTGTTTTTTTTTTTTTTTTTTTGACTCCTCACTGAAACTGAACTTTTGATTTTACACTCACATTAGTTATAGTCTTGATCACAGAGACTTCCTGTCTCATTTAATGTATCTACACAATTAAGTGTTGTTTTTTTTTTTTTTTTTTGACTCCTCACTGAAACTGAACTTTTGATTGTACACTCACATAAGCCAAAGAAGAAACATGGAGCTAGTTCTTCTACTGTAAAAATGTAGAAGTCAGTGGCGTAGCTCGGGGTTAGTGGCACACGTTGTGAGGTGGGCATATTTTTGCCAACACCCTCGAAACGAAAAGATTAAACATTACGGTAGCCCGAAACTCTGCCCCCCCCCCCACTACATTCGTATCGACATTCCTCTTGCTGTCGTCTCGGATGCTACAATGCTACCAAGTGTTTATTTTATTTTTCATATTGTTTTTTTTTTTAACTGTTTTTATTTTCGCTGAAGAAGGCATCTTGCCGACACGTTCGTCGTTTATTTGCGTCCTTTAAAAAAAAAAAAAAAAGTTGACTCATACTTTGTTTCGCTCATTTCCTTTCACTTCAATTTTAACTTCATTTAATTAGGTTAAGAGATTCCAATTTGATGCTATAGTGTAAAACAATACATATCTGTCAATTTTTATACTATTTTTATAATCTGATAAACAATTATCATATTACTCGACTCTTATTTGTCTCAGACTTTCTTATTCGTAATTATATTCAATGATCTTTTTTTGACAACATAAATTTCAAATATGTTTTTCCCCGCGACATATTGCACTAAATGGTCCATTCAAACAATGTCAAGTTGAGGACATATTGCACTAAATGGTCCATTCAAACAATGTCAAATTGATGACATATGGCACTAAATGGTGCATTCAAAAAATGTCAAATTGATGACATATGGCACTAAATGGTCCATTCAAACAATGTCAAGTTGATGACCTATTGCACTAAATGGCGCATTCAAACAATGTCAAGTTGATGACACATGGTACTAAATGGCGCATTCAAACAATGTCAAGTTGATGACAGATGGCACTAAATTGTGCATTCAAACAATGTCAAGTTGATGACATATGGCACTAAATTGTGCATTCAAACAATGTCAAGTTGATGACACATGGTACTAAATGGCGCATTCAAACAATGTCAAGTTGATGACAGATGGCACTAAATTGTGCATTCAAACAATGTCAAGTTGATGACACATGGTACTAAATGGCGCATTCAAGCAATGTCAAGTTGATTAAAACAACTCACCGACTCTAGAACACCATGCTCGCCTTCAACCAATAAAAAATGAATACTGGTCATACCAAAATGGCGGTGACCTATTTCATCTTCCTCTTCTTTTAAAGAGGACAACTCCATTTTTTTTTTCTGTGCAGGATCCTGTCGCGAAATGTCAATGATGAAGGCATGTCACGAGGCTTAATCATACAGTGATGATATAATCATTTTGTTCTTCGAGATTACTATACCAGATTATAATACATTTTCAATTTGTTGACCATCAATAAGGAGATACTTTTATTAAAGTAATCGATTCCTGTCATCTGTTCCGGGGAACTCGAGAATATTTTGAGTCGTGAGGGTCTTTTATTTAAGAAGTTTGGAGTTTTCGAAAGTTGACTTTGAAGCTCAGTCACATTATTGAAGTCAAGTTTTGTATATCTAAATGGGAATGGTAATAGTGTTCATCCTATCAACGAACTCTTTCTCTTTTCTCTGTCTCTGTCTCTCTCTCCTGTGTCTCTCTCAGTTCTTATCTCTCCCGCTCCATGTATCTCTCTCCCTCTCTCTGTCTCTCTCTGTCTCTACCTTCTCTCTCACTTGTTCTCTTTTCCTCTATCTCTCTGTCTCTCTGTCTCTCTCTCTCTCTCTCTCTCTCTCTCTCTCTCTCTATCTATCTCTAGCTCTCTCTCACTCACTCTTTCTTTAACGAGGGTAATATTAGTAAAGAATATGTTAGTTTCGTTTCTTCCCATGAATGTTTTTATTTACAGCTGAAAACACATTGACTGATGCGGCCTTTGTCTTGCTGTGAACTGCGACTGGTTTGAGACTCCCTGACCTACAGTCCAAGGCATCGGTCTACTGCCCACCATTGTACAAGCTTGTTGTGTATGTGTGTTGGTCACCGTGGACGCTGCAGCCGACTAAAGTTGTGTTGTTTTTTTTTACCCAGTTCTGCCCCCAGGTCATAATTACTGCTTGCTAATAGCAGGGGGTGGACAGTGCTAGACCCGTATAAGATTCTGGGGGTCAGTCCCGGCCCCCGGGACATTTTCTCGGGTAGTTTTTTTGCTGCGGTTATTAATTTCGTTGCTTCCGTCCTCTCAATATTATTTTTGAGTTTGTCTCGTGTGATGGTGATGGTACCTATATTGGTGGAGCTATGGGCGGGTTTGTGGTTGTCTCGTATGATGGTGATGGTACCTATATTGGTGGAGCTATGGGCGGGTTTAGTGGTTGTCTCGTATGATGGTGATGGTACCTATATTGGCGGAGCTATCGGCGGGTTTAGTGGTTGTCTCGTATGATGGTGAAGGTACCTATATTGGTGAAGCTATGGGCGGGTTTAGCGGTTGTCTTGTAAGGTGATGGTACTCTTATAAGTGAAGCTATTTGTGGGATAAGTGGTAGTCTTGTAAGGTGATGGTACATATATCAGTGAAGCTATGAGCGTTTTTTTCTTGCACCATCTTATGGCTGTTTCTTGCACCGTGTCATGGCTACTTCTTGCACCGTCTTATGGCTGTTTCTTGCACGTCTCATGGCTGTTTCTTGCACCATTTTCTTGCACCATCTTATTGCTGTTTCTTGCACCATTTTCTTGCACCATCTTATGGCTGTTTCTTGCACCACCTTATGGCTGTTTCTTGCACCATCTTATGGCTGCTTCTTGCACCACCTTATGGCTCTTTCTTGCACTGTCTTATGGCTGTTTCTTGCACCACCTTATGGCTGTTTCTGGCACCACCTTATGGCTGTTTCTTGCACCACCTTATGCCTGTTCTTTGCACCATCTTATGGCTGCTTCTTACACCATCTTATGTCTCTTTCTTGCACCATGTTATGGCTGTTTCTTCAAACCCTCTGTTATATATTTACCCCCATTATTGGCTGCCCTCGGTGGGCTGTTTATTGACACCTTTTATCGGCTCGTTATGTACATACTATTCTGGTTGTTCTTTGGCCGCCAATGCGTCCTGTTTATTGACACCCTTTGTTAAAACGTTTAACTCTACTGTTCACGAGCACCAACAACAGTTACCGCCCTTGCCAATTAGACAGAGTGACCCAGGTACTATACAAATTGAAATTTTTAAATTTACACAAAAAAAACGCCCCCCCCCTCCCCCCCCTACCTTTTGCGCCACAATGGCCCATTGATCTGATTCCAGACGGCAGATTGAGTGTTGTTAAAAGCACACTGCCCGGTGTGTCTGTGGCGCCACCTGTCCACTGTGGGACACATTAACGACCATTCCACCTCAGCTAATTACATCTTTTCATCGTCTGATGGTTTCCTAAAAGCTTCTGTAAATCAAAGCAAAAAAAACAACACAAGTCGCCTGTAAACAGTAGACTTTCAATACAAAGTTAGATCATTTTAGAGCTGTACTGATCACAAACTAAATCGATTGGTGGACAACAGATTTTCTTGCAGATTAGCAAACAAATAATTGTAAAAAATGTGTCTGAAAAAGAAATGGATGTGTATGTGGGTCATTTTCACCGATTTTTAACATAACATTTAATTTAGAATTTAAGCGTGTCGACCATACAGTTTATTTGGTTTACCCCAAACTTTGGAGAAAATAAAAATTGGAAGTATTTTATAAAATTAAAACCTAAAGCAAATTATTATTTGTTATTTATTATCCATTAAACGCTATTCAGTTATCCATTAATTGTTATAGATTATCCATTAAACGCTATTCAGTTATCCATTAATTGTTATAGATTATCCATTAAACGCTATTCAGTTATCCATTAATTGTTATATATTATCGATTAAACGCTATTCAGTTATCCATTAATTGTTATAGATTATCCATTAAAGGCTATTCAATTATCCATTATTTTGTTATACATTCGGTTACCGCGATAATGTAGAGCTGTATTTAATTTTTTTAAATAAAATGAATCAGTCCAGGTAAGATTTCAAGTGACGTCATGCAGTTTCCGAGAGAGGTCAAGTGATCCAACACCCTCTCCTTGCTCCAGATAGCACCGCTCCGACTCCAGAGCACATAAAAATGCCCTGAAATCTTTCTTTCCAACGTGATAATCACTCGATTTCAGAGGTACTCAACCTAGCTAATGCCGTGACCCTTTAATGCGGTTGCTCATGTTGTGGTGACCCCCCCCCCCCCCCCAAACCCACCATGAAAATATGTGTTTTTTTAATGGTCTTCGGAGACCCCTGTGTAAGGGTCGTTCGACCCCTCCACCCTCCCCCCCCCCCTAGAGTTTGCGACCAAACGTTGAGAACCGCTGCTCTCTATGTCCTCGGTGGACAAATGAACAAGCTAGGGTGGCGGACGGCTAAAATTGTGGTGAGGGAGAAAGTGTATGTGTGGGGGAGGGGGGTGGGGGGGCGGGGCAAAGGTCAAGGCCAGAGTTTTGTAATGTTATAAATCTGTACCAAAGTCACTAATCCTTTAATACTCTACAAGTCTCTGTCTTCTCGTCCCCACGGTGTTGGATATGCATTACGGTGGACTGATAGAACACCCCACGCTTATCTTTACGCTTGTCTGTCTGGCTGTCTGTCTATCTGGCTGTCTATCTATCATGCTGTCTGTCCGTCAGTCTGGTTTTCTCTCTGGGTATCTGGCTGTCTGTCCGTCTGGTTGTCTTTATGCATTTCTAGTTGTCTGATTGCTGTCTGGCTGCTTATCTGTCTGGGTAGCCCTATGTCTGTTTGTGTGGCGGCTGTAGGTCTGTCTATCTGTCTGGATGTATGTCTGTTTGTGTGGCGGCTGTCTAAGAGTGTGGCTGATGCCTGTCTGACTGTCATTGTTGTCTGTCTGGTTGTATGTCTGTTTGTTTAGTGCCTTTCTGTCTGGCTGTCTATCGGTCTGGGTGTCTGTCTGTTGGTCTGGCGGATGTCTCTCTGTCTGTTAGTCTGGCAGCTGTATGTTTGTCTGGCTGTCTGTCTTTTTTTATGTCTGTTTGTCTGGCTGTTTTTCTGCCGGCTGTCTGTCTGCCTGGCTGACTATCTCTCCGGCTGTCGGTTTGTCAGGCGGATGTCTGTCTGTCTTGTTGTGTGGCTGTTTGTCTGGTTGTCCGTCTGGCTTTCTAGCTGTCTGGTAGTCTGGCTGTCTTCCTGGTAGTCTGTCTGGTTGTCTGTCTATCTGGTTGTAAGGCTGTTTGCCTAGCGGCCTTCTGTACGACTGAGTGTCTGTATGTCTGTCTATATGGTTGTCTTGTTGTTTGTCTAGAGGATGTCTCCCTGTCCGTAAGTGTGTGCATATGACTGACTACATCTTTGTATCTAAAACATTATTTCTTTTCTAGGAACAGTTATATGTCTAGTAAATGACTATTTATAGACCCATGCTTTAGCATATATGAATATGAATCTCTGTTCCCTTTCAAGCCCTAGCTCCACACATCTGGCCCTGGTACTCATTCCACACACTCCTGTCTACGGCCCTGGTACACATTCCCCACAGCCCCTGACCACGGCCCTGGTACTCATTCCACGCATCCCTGTCTACGGCCCTGGTACTCATTCCCCACATCCCCTGTCTACGGCCCTGGTACTCATTCCCCTTACGTCATGTCTAATTTCAATGTCCGGGAGAGAGACCCACCAAATCACAAAGCTTTTCTCGCCCTCAACTTTCTGGGTCTTCTTGTCGCGGATTTAAGGTCTTTTTACTCCCATTGAGTACGTCACCCATCTCGGGACTATGGCCAACTATATCGTATGAACGATACCATGGTCAACCTGTTCCAACAACTATAGCGTATAAACGATACCATGGTCAACCTGTCCCAACAACTATATCGTATGAACGATACCTTGGTTAACCTGTCCCAACAACTATAGCGTATAAACGATACCATGGTCAACCTGTCCCAACAATTATATCGTATGAACGATACCTTGGTCAAACTGTCCCATCAACTATATCGTATAAACGATACCTTGGTCAACCTGTCCCAACAACTATATCGTATGAACGATACCATGGTCAACCTGTCCCAACAATTATATCGTATGAACGATACCTTGGTCAACCTGTCCCAACAACTATAGCGTATAAACGATACCATGGTCAACTTGTCCCAACAATTATATCGTATGAACGATACCATGGTCAACCTGTCCCAACAACTATATCGTATGAACGATACCATGGTCAACCTGTCCCAACAATTATATCGTATGAACGATACCTTGGTCAAATAGTCCCAACAACTATATCGTATGAACGATACCATGGTCAACCAGTATCAACAAATATATCGTATAAACGATACCATGGTCAACCAGTCACAACAACTATATCGTATAAACAATACCATGGTCAACCAGTCCCAACAACTATATCGTATTAACGATACCATGGTCAACCAGTCACAACAACTATATCGTATAAACGATACCATGGTCAACCAGTCACAAAAACTATATCGTATAAACGATACCATGGTCAAATAGTCCCAACAACTATATCGTATAAACGATACCATGGTCAACCAGTCCCAACAACTATATCGTATTAACGATACCATGGTCAACCTGTCCTAACAACTATATCGTATAAACGATACTTATGTTCAGCCCGTCCCAACAACCATATCGTACAATGGATACCGTGGTCATTAGCTTTCAAATCTTGCAAATACTTTCGAAATTAATACATGAATTTTCCTCGAATAACGCAAATTTCATATTCAAAATTCTGGAGTCCGAGCCACGTACATATGGAGTACACCATATTGACACAGGAACACCAACAAGTTTCTATCGTGCAGTCCAAAAAACCACAGAAACCAGAACATCAAAGAGTTTCCGTACTTTAGTCTAAAGAAACATAACACATTTAATGCAATTCACTATTGGTAATTTTCTTCTCCATAGAACCATAAAATTATTTATTCGATACTTTTCGGATAATCGAATAAAAACGCCTTGGCTTCTTCCTGCTCCATACCATCAAACACCATTACAATTATCGTCTTCATAGCATCAAACACCATTACTTTTAATGCCATCAAACACCATTACTTATCATACCGTCAAACAACGTTACTTTTCATACCATGAAACACCATTACTTTTCATACCATCAAACACCATTACCTTTCATAGCATCAAATACCATTACTTTCATTACCATCAAGCATCATTACTTTCCATACCGTCAAACACCATTACTTTTCATACCATCAAACACCATTACTTTTCATACCATCAAACATCATTACTTTTCATACCATCAAACACCATTACTTTTCATACCATCCAAACACCATTACTTTTCATAGCATCAAACACCATTACTTTTCATACATTCAAACACCATTACTTTTCATACCATCAAACACCATAACTTTTCATAGCATCAAACACCATTACTTTTCATATCACCAAACACCATTACTCTTCATACCATCAAATGCCATTACCTTTCATACAATCAAACACCATTACTTTTCATACCGTCAAACACCATTACTTTTCATACCGTCAAACATCATTACTTTTCAAACCATCAAACGCATTTAGTTTTCATACCATCAAACACCATTACTTTTCATACCGTCAAACATCATTACTTTTCATACCGTCAAACACCATTACTTTTCAGACATTCAAACACCATTACTTTTCAGACATTCAAACACCATTACTTTTCATACATTCAAACACCGTCACTATGTTCATCTTCAAACCCCCAAACACCATTCATTATTTTGTCTCTGTTCACCCTTCCCCCTGCCCCCCCTCTCTCTTCCCCCCCCCCCATGTTTTATCATCAGCACCAAAGGGGCGGCTTATCCGGAAAGAAATGGATTTTTGTTTCAATATAGAAGAGACTATGGCCAAATGGTTATTGGCCTGGGATAAAACTAAGTCACACGAAGAACTTGGTGGAGTGGGCCACAATATGATATGAAGCAAGGGCGGACAGTCTGTAGGGGCCCGGGCTTAAGTCTTGTGGACATAGAGAGGCGCCCGGGACGAGGGTAGATGTAGGAAGTTCCTCACAATTGTTACATTTGAGAGCGCATGCAAGAAAAGAGAGGCTGACAAGCGGGCTTACACTTGGACAAGAAAGTCGTGATGGACTGTTAGACTGTTCTAGAACTATGAGATACTGACGGCATCCAGCACAGTTTGAATTTTATGAAGGTAGATTGTGAGCATATAGCCTGGTCAAAATAATGTTAAGACAGGCGGCTGGGGCGACCCTCATTCTCTACACACTTTCCCCACAAATTTTACAACACCAACAGAAAACACCATCACAAATGACATCAAAAATCACCAGAACAATTAACTTCCCAAATTACACCACACATTTCCATCAAAAATTTCCATCACGAAGGATAATCACAAACTGCAGTCATAAATTACCATCACATAATATTTCACAAAAATCACAAATTACATCACAAACTGCATCACAAATTACAATCACAAATTATCAACACCAATTACAATCACAAATCACAATCACAAATTTCAATCACAAATTACAATCACAAATTCTGAACACAAATTTCAATCACAAATTACAATAAAAAAATTACTATCATAAACTACAATCGTAATTAAATCACATATTGTCACAACAAATTTCCATTACAAATTACCATCACAATTAACTTCCCAAATTACATCATAAATTGTCATCACAAATTACCATCACAAAGGATAATCATAAATAACAATCTTATGTTACCATAAAAGATTATCATCACAATTAACTTCCAATACACCACAAATTGCATCACACATTACAACCACAAATGACAAACACAAACCACAATCACACATTTCAATCCCAAATCACAATCACAAATTACAATCACGAATTACAAAAAAAACGCCACCCAAGTTACGGGCAAAGTCCTAGTTCTTATCAACCAGACAGATGCTCGCACGTCCCAGATTGGTTTCCTTTCACTATACACAAATCTTTTGTCTTTGTTCAATTAACACGTCAGTCGCAACATCTCAACTATTTAGGAGCGCCATTCGTAGCCAGAACATATGTCCTAGGCTGGGGCACCACGCTACAGAACATATGCCCTAGGCTGGGGCACCACGCTATATAAAACCACGTATAGTAATAATAATAATAATAATAATATGGATCTGGACAACGCAGACAACTGTATGTTGAATCACACGTTGTGCTCAAGGGTCCTCCAAGTACAAAGTGGGTACCGTTTGTACATTGAGAGTACGGTTAATTATTTCGTCTGGTACAATCTGAAGACGGTCGTGCGTGTACACGTGGTGTAGTAAGTGTAAAGGGAGCGGTTTAGGATTTTGTATGCGGTGTATGGAGTGTATGAGTGTGTGAGTTTATGAGGTGTATGGGTGTATGAGTTATGAGATTAATGGGTGTATATGGTGTATGAAGGATATGAGTGTATGAGTTTATGAGGTGTGTGAGTGTATATGGTGGATGAAGGATACAAGGAGATGTTATAGGTGTATGAGGTGTAAAGGTTTATGATGTGTAAAAAGTGTAGGGGGTGTAAAAGGTGTGTGAGGGTAAAAGGTTATAAGATTTTATAGGTGTATGAAGTGTATGAGGTGTATGAGGTGTAAAAAGTGTATTGAGGTGTAAAGGTGTATAATGTGTATTAGGTGTAAAGGTGTTTGAGGCGTAAAAAGTGTATGAGGTGTAAAGGTGTATGAGGCGTAAAAAGTGTATGAGGTGTATGTGGTGCAAAAATGTGCACGATGTGTATCATACAAGTTCACGGGTAAAAACATAAAACATGTTGTTTTTTTTTAAATCTGACGTCATTGGGATTGAAATCGACGAGTCGGAATGCATCAGCCTTGAATGACTCCACCTGATACTGGAGCTAGTCTCTAGGCACTGAGATAATGTACTTGTTGTATTCATGTCATTATGGTGACATCTTAGTTAAAAATGAGTATTGTCACATCTGAGCGAACGGGATTATTATTATTATGTCTTTATTTATAATAATTTGATAATAATGACGTGTTCGAGACAGTGAATCGTTATGAAAAATGAATGGCTATGAGTTGTGTTTAATACTATCTGCACGACGGGGAGTTTCACATAAAACGTATTGTGTGTTATAAATGTATACTTCATTGTATACTTCGTTGTATACGTCATCATATACGTCCTTCCATGTGTCATTCCTTCTTCTTGTATTGCAAAAAAATTAATTTAAATTTTGTTTTGAACAGTAAAAGAGACGAAGAATGACGGGCATTCTATCAACACACTGTCAAAGGACGGGTAGTCTATCAACACACTGTCAACGGACGGGTAGTCTATCAACACACTGTCAACGGACGGGTAGTCTATCAACACACTGTAAAAGGCTCATCATCAAAGGTGTTATGATGTACACACGTTCACATTGCGTCATATCAAAGAAAACCAATACTCTCTATTCAGAACGGTTAAAGTGGGCCTTCCGTAAATGACGTCACATGTTTAGATTCTTTTTAAAGATGACTTGGGGGACCACATATTCGTGAAAATGTGTGACAAAACCGTCATATTTGTGACCATTTTGTGACGATTTTTGGTAGGGGATGTCACAGTTCCCACAAAATAGCGTGACGTCATTTACGGATGGCTCTTTACGGGGCCCGCGGCTTGTTCCTTGTTCATACCAAACATTTGTTTAGGTAGCCGTTACCCCTTAGAACAATAACAACCAAAAAAAAAACACATGCATTTCACAATAGAAATTAATTATTTCAAATGAGTCAGTTTTCATTGGCTGTAAGATTCTACGAAGTTAAGGTCGAGACAAAGCGCCGCCTCTGGAAATGAGCCCGTTTTAATGGTCCGGGTCACCGCAGCCCCTCGAGCGGTGCCGAAATGATATTGATGCCGACACTGGCGGCACACTCTCTGCTTGATTTTTACTCTCTCTTTTTTGTCTTCTTTTTTAAGTCAAGCTTTCTTCCTTTCATAACACCCACCCCCGTATCCCACCAACCACCCCCCCCCCACACACACACAACCTCCACCCTGACAGCTACCAAAAACAAAAAAACGAACACCTAAAGCTTCCTATGCTCTCTCAGCGTGGCTCTCTCAGCGTGGCTCCATTTGGCTCGCTAAAAAACTCAAGTCAGTTGGGGATTGAATGAGGAGATTTGGAGGTGGGGTGGGGGAAGGCAGTCTTAGAAGGAGGAAAGTAGAAATTGTAGTTTGTGGAGTCCTGCACTTATTGTTGGAGTCAAAGACTTTCATTCATCAATCAGAAAGCATCTTCTATTTCCCGCCCCTCTGTCTATGTTCTTGTCTCTGTCCGTGTCCAAGTTCAAGACGTTTGTGGACAGAACGATCAATTCAAATGCTCATCTTCCCCTGACCAACCCCAGTCCCCCCACCCCCACTCCACCCCAAACCCCAAAGACTGCATAATTTATCATAACAAAACAACGATTAAAGTATTACATTATAACATGTTTAAAAAAAAAACTGTTACACTAATGAATATCGTATTTCCTTGCTTACGATAAATTGCAACGGTTTTATTGATAGCAGAGTTGACTTTCACAAGGGAAATAATACAGATGTTGGTTTAGCAGACGTCACGAAAATGTCTCCATAGCAACATGGAAGCTGAAAAGCAATCATCTACAACGTCATCTTTAAATTTAAAAAAGAATGATTGCCTTCTACTAGAGCAGTGGTTTCTGAACCCCACCAGTTTCAAATGCGCATTCACCGAACCCTTCTTAATAGGAAAAATAAAATATCTTTTTTGTTTTCTGATTTTTTTCGGACCTCCGCCGAACCCCTGAGACTGACTCACCGAACCCCTGGGTTTCGATCGAACCCAGGTTAAGAACCACTGTACTAGAGAGTAGGTGAGAATACAACAGAATCTCTGACTTTTCAAAGAAATGACAACTCTACACTTTCTCTCCGTTCTTCCCATCTTAGTTCTCATTAGGGACTCGTGCCCTATTTAATTCTTTTCTTTATCTTCATTTTTTGGGTATATGTAGGACATAAAGATATATATATTATTATGTTAATTGAATGTATAATTATATTCATTTTTTGTGGGGGGGGGGGGTTGGTGCGGTGACGAAGGCATTAGTAGAAATGTTCGACTATGTAATAGTGTGTCATCAGAATTAAAGCTAAGCATGTGATGTTTTATTTTACACCCATTGTTTGTGTCTGATCTCATTTCAAGAGCCTGCCATGTCGGAAGCCTCACAGGGCTCGACCAACGCTGTGGCGCTAAGGACCAGCGTCACGAAAACATGCAGCCATCTCGCCAGTCCTTTCAGTCTCGTTCTCCCCTCCACTCTCCATTTATCTTTCTCCCTCGTCCCTCTCTTTATTTCTCTCCCTTTATCTATCTCTCCTTTCATCTCTCTCCCTCTTTATGTATCCCTCACCCCTCTCCCTTTATTTCTCTACCCCTCCTTCTGTCCCTCCGTCTGTCCCTCCCACTCTGCTGCCATCTCTCCCACCATCTTTCCCCTATCTCGTCCTTATCTATATTCCGCCCTCCCTTCCATTCTTCCCTCTCCCTCTATTCCGCCTCTCCCTTTATCTCCTCTTTGTCTCTCCCTTTATCTCTCCCTCCCTCTCTCCCTCTCCATTTATCTCTATCCTTCCCTTCCTTTCCCTCCTTCCCCCTCCTCCCTATTTTTCCTCGCCCTCTCTTTATTTTCCTCTGTCCCTCTCCCCTCCATCCCTCTCTTCCTTTCCCTCTGTCCCTCTCCCCTCTCTCCCTCCCGCTGTCGCCATTGTACCGGTATCTCAGTTTTGTGAAAATGTTGTAATGGGTCTGGTTGTTGGGTCTAATCATGTCCCACCAATTTTCGGTACATCCAAGGGAAACTAAGAGACGGTATAATTCCTCTCTAAGCCTCATGTGTCCGTGCGCCTTAATATCATCACCGCGAGACCAACAATTTGATCAGTGGAACTACTTTTTTTTTAGTCTCACTTTGGTTTATAGTTCAAGGACCATACGGTGCTACTCTCATGGTCACCCCCCCCCCCAGGCCCCCAACCCCCAGTAATGTCCCTCCCTAATTTGCTCAAAATGTTTCTTCAAATAACACGAGGTTGGTAAAGTCTTGTCCATTTTTCAATGATGAGAATTTAAACTTTTAATTTCTCATAAATTAATTGCTGTGTTTTAATATTGTTATTTTTTCCTTGATATAAATAAAAATATAATTATTATTATGTTTTTATCATAATATTAAAAAAAAATGTTATTCATATCATTGATATGATTAACATAATTTTTAGTTTAAATATTACCATTGTTATTATAATAATTGTTATTACTATTGTAATAATTATTACTACTTTTGTTGATTAATAATAGTTTTTATAATTTGTTATTATACAAACTATAACCCTAACCAAAAGTTTAATCTAACACAGTTTTAATTAAGTTTTTCAAAATTCAGATATACAAATTCCTCAAATATATTATTTGTCTTGAAAATAATTTTTTTACACAAAGATGAAATCAAAAATATATAA
The DNA here is from genome assembly GCA_964033795.1 of Lymnaea stagnalis. Taxonomy (NCBI): domain Eukaryota; kingdom Metazoa; phylum Mollusca; class Gastropoda; family Lymnaeidae; genus Lymnaea; species Lymnaea stagnalis. Next base: position 220,237 of record CAXITT010000265.1, read on the forward strand.
TTTCATGATAAGACTAACAACTATGCCACTTTTGGTTATGATTCTATGATAAGACCAACCGATATGCCATTTTTGGTTATCATTCTATGATAAGACCAACCACTACGTCATATGTCTCTATGAATCTATGATACAACCAACCACTATGTCATATTTGTTTATGAATCTATGATACAACCAACCACTACGTCATATGTGTCTATGAATCTATGATACAACCAACCACTATGTCATATTTGTTTATGAATCTATGATACAACCAACCACTATGTCATATTTGTCTATGATTCTATGATACAACCAACCACTATGTCATATTTGTCTATGATTCTATGATACAACCAACAACTACGTCATATGTGTCTATGAATCTATGATACAACCAACCACTATGTCATATTTGTTTATGAATCTATGATACCACCAACCACTATGTCATATTTGTTTATGAATCTATGATACCACCAACCACTATGTCATATTTGTTTATGAATCTATGATACAACCAACCACTACGTCATATTTGTCTATGATTCTATGATACAACCAACAACTACGTTATATGTGTCTATGAATCTATGATACAACCAACCACTACGTCATATTTGTCTATGATTCTATGATACAACCAACAACTACGTCATATGTGTCTATGAATCTATGATACATCCAACCGCTATGCCATATTTTCTGATGAGCGTCACATTATACTTCTGCTTCTCTCTGTCCCCTCTGCGCTCTACTCCACTTTGACTCCACCAAACATACTATTTTTTTTCTCTCATCCCAAAATTTCAATTTATATTTCTTTCTTTCTCCTAGACATTTGTGTATGTACAGAAACCTTTCAGCAGCCAATACTCACCCCCCCCACACACACGCACACCCCAAAATATTCACCACCCCAAGCTGTTGAGATTTCAACAGCCAACTTACGCGTCCCGTTCGTCAGCTCGACGAAGCCCGTGTTACCCTCGGCACCGTCCGCGCCAATACCATCACCCTCGCCGGACCCTCGGGGGGCTCGTCCGCCCTTCGGCAGTGTCAACCGTTTTAAAAGATGACGGGACGGGCCCGGGGATAATAGGGATTAAGGGCCTATTTGAAAAAGGTACCGATACTGCTATATTAGTGTTGACTGTACCGGCTGTCGGGACATAGGCCGTGTTTACGTTGGGAAAACATTAAGAGGAGAGTGGGGGGGGGGCGGGGGGGGATAATCATTAAAAAAACGATGGGGCTGAAGTAAAAGGGCAATTGTGCTCTGAACTTTCATCTG
>CAXITT010000265.1:224162-235520 GCA_964033795.1 Lymnaea stagnalis
GGTTTTAAAAATGACCCTTAAAAAAACGATTGAAAAAAAACTAAAAAAAAAAAAAAAAAAAAAATTGAATGGTTTGCCTAATGTAGATTACCGTATCGCCTAATGGCTGTTTGACACCCTAGCACACTTGCAGTGTGATCCACAAATTTTACACCTACAGTATGCAAATGTTCCCCCTACAGTATGCAAATGTTCCCGCTACAGTATGCCCATGTTCCCCCTACAGTCTACTTATTCCTTGGACGTGATCTTGTCTTGCATTCACAGTGAGGTCAAAATAAAGAAACGAACTTCGCAAAATTTTGCATATAGGTAAAAAAAAAATATATATTAAAACTTGCGAAAGCCAATTAGTTGGGCAAAAAGGAAAACTTCTCTAATCCGTGAATTCGCGAACCCTTTAATGCCAAATACACAAGATGCTACTGTACTGTGATCCCCAAATTTACACCGCAGAAAGTTAAGATAGCCGTTTGAAAAGAAACTGACTCTTGGAGGACAAGCAAAACTGGACACCAGGGTGCAAAGTCTTCAAACAAACCATTATATCACACAGTCACTGCAGTTCAAAAACAACACGGCGGACGTCCATTTTAAAGCTACTTTCACTGTCAGACAAATAAACAAATCAATCCAAGGTGACGTCACAGACGTGCTTTAAAACCTACATACAAAAATAGCCCCCCCCCCCTCCTTTTTCCCCCCCCCCCCCCCCAAAAAAAAAAAAGAATAAAAAAGAGACAGAAAATCTCTCCTGCCCTCCGGCCGGCAAACACGCCTGTCCCTCGTCTTTCCCTCACAATCTCCTTCTTTATCTTTAACCTAAAGCCCTTCCCTCGCGTCCCTGGCTGTCCTAACCCTATCCCACCTTCTTGTCCGCGTCTCTCACGTTTATCTTAGGACCCCAATAACGCAATGGCCTCGGATGATGCAGTTTTTTTCCCTTACAGAAGATTTTTGTTTATTTTTTTTTATATTTTTATTTTGCCTCGTTGACTATTTTCCATCTTCAGGGCTTACTTTGGTCCCAGGGGCGGCGGTTTCTGAGAAAGGGGTGGGGGGGGGTGAATAAGGGCACCTGCCCAAAAAATAAAATTGATTTTATTATTTTTATAAATGTTTCTGAAAATCTAGAATATCAAGATGACGTAATGCAGAGTGTACATTATTTTAAATTATAGTGTCCTCTCAAAAAAAAGATGGGCGGGGGGGGGGGCGGGGGGAAGGTGTGGTTGGTTAGTTGAGGGGTTGGGGGGAAATTTTTATAAATGTTTCTGAAAATCTAGAATATCAAGATGACGTAATGCAGAGTGTACATTATTTTAAATTATAGTGTCCTCTCAAAAAAAAGATGGGCGGGGGGGGGGCGGGGGGAAGGTGTGGTTGGTTAGTTGAGGGGTTGGGGGGAAGTGATTTGGTCGGTAAACTAAAATGTTTTTCTATTCATCTCTTCCTTCAATATATCCTTTCCTTCCATGCATTCCTTTGTTTAGTCTAACCTTCGCTCCACCCATCCCTTCGCTCCACCCATCCCTCCGTTCCATCTAACCCTTCGCTCCACCCATCCCTCCGTTCCAACTATCGCTTCGTTCCACTCATCCCTTCGGTCCCCCAAACCTTTTGTTTCCCATCCCTTCGTTCCACTTATCCTTTCTTTCCAACCATCACCATCTTAGAACATTTTTCAACATGTCGCAATCATTATTCGTCTTTCTATCGACCAGCTCTTAAACATCACATTGGCGATCGGTTTTTAGTCCAATGTATAAAAGGAGGGTCAGGTTGGGGGGGGGGGTGATTTAAATGGAAACTGAAGTTGTTGTACCCCAAACCCGTTACTGTATATTGTTCAAGAGGTTGTTATACTCCAAACCCGTTATTGTATATTGTTAAAGAGGTTGTTGTACCCCAAACCCGTTATTGTATATTGTTCAAGAGGTTGTTGTACCCCAAACCCGTTACTGTATATTGTTAAAGAGGTGGTTGTACCCCAAACCCGTTACTGTATATTGTTCAAGAGGTTGTTGTAACAGACACCTTTCACTTTGAGTTGGAGGATCTCTTGGTGTCGGATCCTTGACCTCAAGTGGTCCATGTGTCAATTGAAGCGTTAAAATTTTGGTCTCTTTATAACACTGAAGTCGTAGACTCCATTTAATGACCCACACTAATCGTGATATGACGTGTACGATTTAGCAGAGACTAACCCTTCCTGCGGGGTCAGTTTCTCGCACCGGACATAGTCTACATCCGTGAACTTTCTCACCAGCCTGTGATTCCAGCATGTGAACCTCTTCTTCTTAAGCATCCTCTCACTGTTTGGACCTCCCCATGGGGAGGCAACTATCCCTTTGGGGGTAACTCTCGTCATCAGATGGAATCTCTCCCCGTGCACCCTCTGCTTTAATGACCAGTGGCCTCCTCTGGACACAACTCTTCGCGCTGACCCACTTACTGATACCGCACTGAGAAAACCGGAAGGAGATTCTTTTCTAGAGGCCGCCATCTTACCTACTAAACAGATCGTTTCTTTTTAACTTGTTGATAATGAACCAACAGGTGGAAAGAAACAGGTCAGAAACACATACATATTAACGGACACCGCAAATTATTAAGACCAATTCATTCATAATGTTTCTATGAAACATATTTTAGGACATAAAAAATATTAAGATATGGATTTTTGTTCTTCTAAAATTTCAAACTGTGCCGTGAAACATTCAGAATTTAAGTTTTACTTTCACTCTCAATCCGAACTCATGTGTCGCTGTGTCCTAAAACATAAAAAAACTACTGGTACTTGAACGGACATATGGCTAAATGTCTACTTATCTGATAAATATCTCATGTATTTCCCTCTTCTCAAGTCAAAAAATTTGTAGCAATGCCTCTGACAAATGTGTTACAAGCGGCTCTGACAAATGTGTTACAAGCGACAACATTTACACTTATCAAAAAGTAATAGCTCACTAGCTGAGTGGGATAGCCTAGAGAGTAACATTTCTAGTTTTAAACTTTGAACTTTCGATCAAATTTTTAGCCTCCTACCCCCTAAAAATCAGTTTTTCCTGCTTTATAAAAGGCGGGGGAAAAGGGGGGGGGGCTAATGATCTGTTCCACGGGTGCGTGTTTTGGTGTGGAGATTAATTGTGTAGCTGTAGAAGTCAAAATTTTTGTCAAATTTCTTTTTGAAAGCACTATACTATATAGCAAAAAAAAAAAATATAATAATGCGTTCAAAAAGAAATTTGATGCAAAATATTAACGTACATACTGAAAAAAAGATTCGACCAAATTTCCGTTCGATCAAATTACGGTCGATTAATTTACCGTCGACGAAAATTCTTTCGATCAAATTTCCGGATACGCTTAGGGTTATAGAAACGTTACTTTAGTTTTTTTTTTTTAATTTTATTAGTATTAAAAGTTCTATAATTTTATTTTTTTTTTAAATTGGCGAATAAATGTATGTACGAATATGTCACATGACCATAACAGAAGATGCATACAGATTTTCTCAGAACTCCATTCATTTCTTAGTCGTTATTTTTAAGTGGAATTTCTCGACACTTTTTTTACTGTTATTATTTTGCCGCATGGCTTGCATAGTTAAACAATCTTGGCCAAAGACGGGTCTAGGACAGCGGTTCTCAACCTGTGGGTGGCTACACCATTGGCGAGTCGAACTACCCTTACATCGGAAAACACATATTTATGAAGCAGCAACGAAAAGAAATGTATGGTTTGGGGTAGCCACAACATGAGGAACTGTGTGAAAGGGTCACGGCATTAGGGAACCACTGGTCTTGGAAAAAAAAATTAGACCTTAAGTCTTGTGGAATACCTTACTGCTGGGGTTTGGAAGCGATCGCCTGATTGGCCCACCCCCTCCTTTCTTCTCCCCCCCCCCTTCATTTCCATCCCATCGTTCTTCAGCCCCACCCATCCCTTCCCCATCCCTCCCCCCTTCCCCTCCCCCCTTGCACCTCTAGCATTGATCTTTAGTCAATTTTTTTTTTTTTTATACTCTCATCGGATTTTTTTTTCTTCTTCCTTCTCTTGCGCCTTTCTGCAATATCTCGGCGCCCCAGAAGTCCCGCGGGGAAATAGTCTTCTTGGTGAGTCCTTGCGAGACTTTCCAACTGCGACTCGACAGTTTAATATCAGGCCATGATTAGATGGAAATTTTTGGAAATTGTAGTGAGGCTTCGGGGGTGGGGCTAGAGGTGATTTTAAAAATAAAAAATAGCTGAGTCGGGGTCTACTGTCACCAATGCCTGGCGTCATGTCATATGCGCAGAGAACGTTATTTTTAAAAAAAAATGGGTTAGTACCACGTGATGGATGTGCCGGATGTCGGAGGCAAGGAGTCGTTTAGTATGGGGAAAGTACATTAACTGGCAAATAACGTGGCTCATTTTATGATGTTCAATGTCTTACAACATGTGTCTTACAACATGTGTCTTACAACATGTGTCTTACAACATGTGTCTTACAACATGTGTCTTACAACATGTGTCTTACAACATGTTTCTTACAACATGTGTCTTACAACATGTGTCTTACAACATGTGTCTTACAACATGTGTCTTACAACATGTGTCTTATAATATGTGTCTTACAACATGTGTCTTACAACATCTGTCTTACAACATGTGTCTTACAACATGTCTCAGTCTGGAATATGTTTTGTTGTGTCTTTTAGTATGTCTCAGTCTAGAATCATTTGTGTATTTCCTGGACTTCTTAAAAATGTAATACTAAAATGGCGGAGGTCTATTGTAGCACAATATTACAATCGCGAAGTCTATTGCAGGACAATATTAAAAGGGCGGAGGTCTATTGCAGCACAATATTAAAGTGGCGAATGTCTATTGAAGCACACTGTTAAAATGGGGGAGGTCTATCGTAGCACAATATTAAAATCGCGAAGTCTATTGTAGCACAATATTAAAATGGTGGTGGTCTATTGTAGCACAGTATTACAATCGCGGAAGTCTTTGTAGCACAATATTAATATGGCGGAGGTCTATTGTAGCACAATATTAATATGGAGGAGGTCTATTGTAGCACAATTTTAATATGGAGGAGGTCTATTGTAGCACAATATTAATATGGAGGAGGTCTATTGTAGCACAATATTAATATGGCGGAGGTCTATTGTAGCACAATATTAAAATAGCTGACGTCTAATGTAGCACAATATTAAAATAGCTGACGTCTAATGTAGCACAATATTAAAATGGCTGACGTCTAATGTAGCACAATATTAAAATAGCTGACGTCTAATGTAGCACAATATTAAAATGGCTGACGTCTAATGTAGCACAATATTAAAATGGCGGACGTCTAATGTAGCACATGTGTAACTTTGTAAGGGTTTCTTGTACATGTACGTATCCGGCTGACGTATTGTGTCTGTGAAACGTTTCTATGGTGGAGTCTGGTGCTACAGTGTCTTGAAACGTGAAGCCTGCATGTCTGCTAAAACACATCGCGTGGGGACAGTCGGTCAGCTGGATTACTGTTAAATTATTTTTTATTATACTTCAGGGAGGTCAAATATTTAAAAAAATTAAAATTTCGTTGTCTTTTAATATGTTTTTTAAAGTTTCTTTTTTCATTATTATTATTATTTCTATTATTTATATTATCTATAATTACTGCCATTCGGTTAGACTTGAGCGCACTACCAGACGAGCATGTCCAAGAGGACATTTGTCCCTATGCACACCGTCCCCATGCACTCCATCCCTACGCACTCTGTCCCTATGCACTCTGTCCCTACGCACTCTGTCCCTATGCACTCTGTCCCTACGCACTCTGTCCCTATGCACACCGTCCCCATGCACTCCATCCCTACGCACTCTGTCCCTACGCACTCTGTCCCTATGCACTCTGTCCCTATACACTGCAAAACAAAAACTCTAGCTTCCCTGAAGGTACTCGTACCTTCAAAGAGGGCTTCACACGTCGAAACGTGATCAATGCAATTATGTACCATAGATCCAGCTCCTTTTATGGAGTCTTCCCCTTAACCTGGTAGAAGATTATCAGACAGGTTCGCTGAACACCTTCGTGATGTTGAAGAGGGCAAACTTTCCCCGGTCTCATCCCATTCCAACGGAGATAAACACAAAGTGACATCAGATGTTTCCATCACGGCACTGATTTCATGCACCAACACACCAGAGAGAGTTAGAAAGGAACGCAAAATTATTCAGAACAATATCTCCATATGGAATTAATCAAATACTCCCTCAATTTTATATATCTCCAAAAATTTGGTTCCATTAAGATTTGAGATCTTATTTTACACAGTAACAAAACATATATTTTTTCTTCCTATAAACTTGGTTTTAGAAAATGCAACTTCCGGCGACAACAATGGCGAAGACTTCAGTTTTTAACTAGTTTCTATTTCTTTTCGTATTTTCATTTTTTTCCCGTCTGCTAAGGAAGGCTCTTAGCCGAAACGTTCATATCGTATTGTTCTATCTTTCTATTCAATATTCCGCCTACCTTGTTCCACTATTTCCTCCACACCGCTTGAACTGAGTCCTTCATGTATTATGTTGTAGAGCTATGACACTTCTCTCAAGAAAAAGTTGCAGAAATGTTTAAGCTTTCTTTTGAGGTAAACAAAAAGTTATACAAAAATAAATCTTAAAAAAAACAACGTTATCTGCAACAGCTCAACACTGTACAGGTCATTAAGCCAGGTACGCATTATTTAAGTAGACAACTATGTCACCTGGCACTGTGTAATACCCATAGCTCTACTAAGTTTTAAAGAATGACCCATCATCCATCCCTGTGGCGCTACAGCCCATGCTTTTCTTTTCCATGCTTGGACTTTCAGCTGCTGTAGATCTTTTTTTCAACATCATCTATCCACCTAAGCCTAGGTCTCCCTTTGAGCCTTTTTCCTCTGGGGTATTGGTGATGTACCCTCTTCGTTCCTCTGTCATTTTGGCATCCTCTCTAGGTGTCCTGCCCAGCGTAGCCTGCCTCTTTTTATTTCTGCTACTATCGTGGGATCCTGATATAGACTCTACAATTCCTGGTTGGTTCGTATTCTCCATCCATATTCATCCTTTGTTGGCCCATATATTTTCCTGAGAACTTTCCTCTCCCATGTGTTTAATAGGTTTTCTGCTGTTTTCGTTAGGGTCCAAGTTTCACTTCGTATGTCACAACTGGTCTGATGACAGTTTTATAAATAGTTTTATAAATAAGAATGACCCCCTAGAGCTAATTCTAGAGAGGCTTCTGTCGGACTTCGGTACCCGAGTCTAAAGTTCTAGATAGGATATCGTTTCAACCTTCATATTTTATCAAATAAACTAACTGACCTGAAAATTTGTTGTTTGTTGTTTGTTGTTTTCTTTAATTATATTTTTATTAATTTTTGGGCCATTCTCTACCTGAAAATCATACCAACTTCTATTCATTGCACTAGCATCAGTTGTTTGCACCAAAGATTCACGTACACAAACGTCCATGCGGAATGACATATTTTTGACAAAGTCTATTTTGTGACATGTGAACTCATCAAACGCAGTATGGCTTTTTAAAAATATAATATACTAAAGGGAATAAATATCCTTGTCGCCGTGTAGCAGTGCGGGTTTCACCCATCAAAGTGCTGTGGAGTGTGCTAAAACCAAAAGACTTTCTAAGAAAGGTTAGTGCTTCCCTTTTCTCTCCCCCCCCCCTCTCCCCCATAGTCCTAGAAGCCAAATCTGCGAGACTGGAGCTCCAGCTTGATACTAACGGGAGCTCACCCGAAGGTCCTCTTCTTAGGTTCTACTCTCCCTTTTATACAATGTTTGTTTCCAAATTTTTATTCGAGTCATCTTTTACATCTTAAATCTTTTAGCCAGTTTGGTACTTTAGCCAGTTTGGTACATTAGCCAGTTTGGCACTTTAGCCAGTTTGGTATTTTGGCCAGTTTGGTACATTAGCCAGTTTGTTACCTTGGCCAGTTTGGTATTTTAGCCAGTTTGGTACCTTGGCCAGTTTGGTTTCTTGGCCAGTTTGGTTTCTTGGCCAGTTTGGTACCTTGGTCTGTTTGGTACTTTGCCCAGTTTGGTACCTTGGCCAGTTTTGTACTTTGGCTAGTTTGGTACTTTGGCTAGTTTGGTTTCTTGGCCAGTTTGGTACTTTGGCCAGTTTGGTAGCCTAGCCAGTTTGGTACCTTGACCAGTTTGGTACTTTGGCCAGTTTGGTACTTTGGCCAGTTTGGTACTTTGGCCAGTTTGGTACTTTGGCCAGTTTGGTACTTTGGCCAGTTTGGTACTTTGGTCAGTTTGGTACTTTGGCCAGTTTGGTACTTTGCCCAGTTTGGTACTTTGGTCAGTTTGGTACTTTTGCCAGTTTGGTACTTTGGTCATTTGGAGGCTTTGTGGAAATGATGTCTTCTTTCCCTCATGTGTAAACCTATCGGCTTAATGGTAACCTAGCGCTGTCCACAATGTTTGTGTCATCTTTACTGAGTTGGGTCAAAAGGCCCCAAACAATCTGGACATCTCCCTAACCACTACCCCCCCCTTTCCCAGCTGCTTAAAAGACAGTCTCACCTAAGCTCAAAAGACAGTCTCACCTGAGCTCAAATGACAGTCTCACCTAAGCTCAAATGACAGTCTCACCTAAGCTCAAATGACAGTCTCACCTAAGCTCAAATGACAGTCTCACCTAAGCTCAAATGAAAGTCTCACCTAAGCTCAAATGAAAGTCTCACCTAAGCTCAAATGACCGGCTCACCTAAGTTTAAATGACAGTCTCACCTAAGCCTCTTCACTGAATTGTATATTTTAAAAATAATTTTTAAATGGTGTTAATATTTTTTCTCAGATATATATATATATATATATATATTTGTTTAAAATATGTATTTATTTGTTTATTTATTTATTGTTTAAAAAGAGATTCGCATCACCGTACAACTCACATTTAAGTTTTGAATTATTATTTTTTTTAAACTAACCCTTTTTTTTTCATATTTGGACCTAGTAAAAGTTAAAAATAACATGATATTTTCCATTGCACTAAATGAGATCACAGACCGTTAAATCATGAAACGTGTTTGGTTTGTCTATTGGTTTGTTTTCATTAAGAACCAAACAGATGACTTTTAATTCGAGACAACTGAAAACACCCGATCGTCCCACCCAGAACCAAGTGACTCCAAAAGCCTTCCAGGCAATCGAAACATCTCTTTTATTACCGAGAGCGAAACGCCAATGCGACACATGCAATACATTTTTTTTTTTAAAGTTGCGCAATCGGCGAAAATAACGGGTGTAGGGGGGCGATTTGCGCCCCAGGCTGCACTTTTTGATGGTCAGCAATTTTGGACAACTGCTGAATTTTTTATTTTTTATTTTTTTTTTTTTTGTCTTGGAAGTTGGGCAGAAAATCTTGGAAGGTACTGACCGGAGTTACTACGCCCCTGCACATTGTTTCGTCTGGTTACGTCCCGTGGTATAGTTGAGAGAAAAAAGCAATGGTTGACCAAGATATGTCGAAGAGATGCAAGGGAGATTACAAAATCTTCAGCAGTACATGTTATTATTTACTTTCACATGAGATTGCTTGGACTATGGCATTAATTATGGATCTGACTGAAACAAAGTATGGGAATACCCGGATAAAAGGACACAGTTACAAAACAAAACAATTAACGTGTCGGCAAGAAGCCTTCTTCGGTGAACAAACAATAAAAACAATATAAAAATACAATTAAACACTTAGCCCCCCCCCCTTTCCTCCCACCCCAGAGTTCTGAAGTCCTGTTAGTCCATTTAATGAGAACTGCTATTATTATGACGATATTTTCTTTTTCAGACATTCCGCCGATCAAAAAAAGAATGATGAAGAGAAAAAGAAGCACGCTGGAAGACGATGGAGGAAGAAATCGAAATTCTATCACTTTGGTCGTCAACCTTGTGTTTGTTTTTTGTCTTCTGCTCGACACTCCAAACCATTAAAGCCTGGACTCTAGGGTGGTGGAGGGGGCGTGCTGGTGGTAGGGGCGGTGGGGGGAGTAAAGGGTGGGGGTGGGCCGTGCCGAACTTAGGACGGACTATCCAGATAGTTGGTTGTATTATTTTTTCCACCATGGTATGGAGGCAGTTTAATAAAGGGAATACTTTCTGTATTTGTGTGTGTGTGGGGGGGGGGGGTNGTGTCGGTGTTACTATCTGGAGTGGAGAATGGTGTGCATGCGTTAAAATGTTGGTGTTACTATTCGGGGTGAAGAATAGGGTGCATGCGTTTAATGGTCGGTGTATTTCTCGGGGTGGAGAAGGGGGAGCATGTGTTAAAGTGTCGGTGTTAAAATTGGGGGTTGGGATGATGTACAACATCAAGTTGGTGTGTCGTGATTTTATATTCTAGGGTAAAAAATCGAGTCCAATAAAAAAAAAAGTGTGGGGAGGGGGGGTAAGGGTGTCTGGATATTCATTTATGGCGTAAATCCCCAATTCCAGGTAAAGTTATTGTGGGGACATAAATGGGGACAAAGATGGGGACATAGATAGGGATGTAGATGGGGACATAGATGGGGGCGTAGATGGGGTCGTAGATGTGGGTTTGAAAACGGAATTTAAACATTTTTAAAAAATCAAATAAATAATATAAATTAGAATAATTAATATGATTATTTTTTTCATTAAGGCAATATATATATATATATATATATATATATGGAGGGGAGGACCATATAAAAGTTTAACACAACTGCTCAAGGGGAAAAACTGTTGAATTAAATGCTCTTGACCCAGATCCCTAGCTTCTTTTGAAATAGGATTGTTATGTTTTTATTATTACTTCTACCCAAGGGGTCTCCAAACTACGGCCTGCGAGGTCCTCTCATCCGGACCGTGGAGACCTTTTTTGTCTACGGAAAAAAAAGTTACGGAAATGTACGTGTATCCTGCCAAGATGAGCTGCCGCCTACGTGGACGTTATGTTTTTACCGAATTACCGCGCAGTAGTGTTGAGCTCAATCGTTGTGATTAATCTTAACAAAATATCCTTAATATAAAAATCGCAGTCTATACATTGAACACTCAGCCATCTCAAACCCCTTTAGTGAAACGCGATGTTTTGAACAAGTTCGACTGGCCCCGGGTGCCTGGAGGGTGGAGGGAGCACCCTTGAAATCCACAAATAAAGCGACTCATCAAACCCCCCCCCCTCTGTAGAAAATATCTCCCCCCTTTTATTTGGTCCCCTCCAAACGCCCGGAGTTGTCAAGGCGGTGACACTTGCAACATGTTCCACCGGCGGGAGATTATGAAACGTTGGCTGATTTCATCACCACCCCGTACCCCACAAGCCCCCCCTCCCCCC
>CAXITT010000265.1:236091-246454 GCA_964033795.1 Lymnaea stagnalis
GGCGGGCCGTAAAGTGGGTGCTGGTGGGCCGTAAAGTGGGTGCTGGCGGGCCGTAAAGTGGGTGCTGGCGGGCCGTAAAGTGGGTGCTGGTGGGCCGTAAAGTGGGTTCTGGTGGGCCGTAAAGTGGGTGCTGGTGGGTCGTAAAGTGGGTGCTGGTGGGCCGTCAAACTTTAAAAACTTTCATTGGTCCGCCTCTAGCACTTTCATTATTGTATTAATGTGTTTCATTGGTCCGCCTCTAGCACTTTCATTATTGTATTAATGTGTTTCATTGGTCCGCCTCTAGCACTTTCATTATTGTATTAATGTGTTTCATTGGTACGCATCTAGCACGTTCATTATTGTATTAATGTGTTTCATTGGTACGCCTCTAGCACTTTCATTATTGTATTAATGTGTTTCATTGGTACGCATCTAGCACTTTCATTATTGTATTAATGTGTTTCATTGGTACGCATCCAGCACTTTCATTATTGTATTAATGTGTTTCATTGGTACGCATCTAGCACTTTCATTATTGTATTAATGTGTTTCATTGGTACGCATCTAGCACTTTCATTATTGTATAATCAGGACATTCGAGGGTGTAATCAATTTATTTAATTTATAAATTAATTAATTTTTTTTTAAGCGTTTGATTTCTTTAAAAAAATTGTCTTTCAGCGTTCAGTTGGGAAAAGTATACTTAAAATAATGAAAGCGCTAGATGTGTACCAATGAAACACATTAATACAATAATGATAACAAACAACATGAGCAAAAAAAAAGATGGAGACACGAGAAAGAAGTTTGCTTGTTTCACATGAATGGGGACACACGAATTCTGTTCTCTAGATCAGACCTGCACAGCTATGCGGTCCGCGAAGTAACCAAATATTCTTTATTATTATCATAATCTTATTAGCGCCACCCGCCGACCCCCCCCCCCACCGTCCTATTTCTTCGTCAATGTCCTAAATTATCATGTCACCTTCAATGCCACTGTCTTACAAGTAGCTTTCCATTAAATATCAGACCTTCCTCTGCCGCTAAACATCAGACCTTCTTCTCTAGCTAAATATCAGACCTTCCTCTAGACATCAGATCTTCTTCTCTAGCTAAATATCAGACTTTCCCCTGTCGCTAAACATCAGACCTTCTTCTCTAGCTAAATATCAGACTTCCTCTGTCGCTAGACATCAGATTGTACCTGTTGCTAAACATCAGACCTTCTTCTGTAGCTAAACATCAGACCTTCCTCTGTCGCTAAGTATCGTATTTTCCTCTTCCCTTTTAAAAGCCTGACCTCAACTCATCCACGAAAATAGTATGGACCTGCGCAAGCGTGGCTCACCACGTGACATAGTAACATACAAGCACGAACAAACACACAAACAAGCAGACCGACTCATGTTTATGTTCAGTTGAAGCTTCATAAAGGAAGAACTTAAGACTTCTTTAAACGTTTGAGACACAGTTCCTAAGCTAGTGTCTGCTGATTGGCTACGGTCTGTAAGTCATGTACTGTGTCAGTCACGTACTTTGTAAGTCATATACTGTGTAAGCCATGTACGGTGTAAATCATGTACCGTATAAGTCATGTACTTTGAAATTCATGTACTGCATGAGTCATGTTCTGTGTAAACCATATAACGAAAAATGGAAGAAAAGAAACTGAAAATAATAACTATTGGCAAAATGGGTTCCCATCCTAGCTGTGACGCTGCTTCTTGTAGTTCCGTAACACTTAAAATGTTTGAGAAGCATGGCCCCACTAGATATGCGTCTATTGTTTTCATTGAAATGTTTTCTTTGTTGTTTCATGTGCCCTACCATTTCGATTCCTTTCTTTGCTGTGAAACAACACAGCCATCAAACAGCTTTAACATGCAATGGATATCTGGATATGGATACTTATTTGAGTATTCTTTCGTATCGTCTCGCACAAAGCTGAGGTTTTTTTTTTTACGTAATCAAAAAACAATGTTCAACACACAGAATTATATGCAGAATTGATGTGCCGAGGATGTCCTTGGTGTGCAGTGCTGAGGATGTCCTTGATGTGCAGTTCTGAGGATTTCCTTGGTCTGCAGTGCTGAGGGTGTTCTTGATGAAAAGTGCTAGGATGTCCTTGTTGTACAGTGCTGAAGGTGTCATCGTTTCATTGATGTACCGTGCTAAAAATGTAATTATCTGTGATGTGCAGGGCTTTTTCATCATAATGCTGTACATGATTATTTCGCTTTCGTTAAGACAGCTAATTTAAACACATGACATCTAAGGGCGCCAATTAACATAGAATGCAACACGAGATTCAATTAAAGAAAACACAATTACTACCCCAGAATATTTCCTCTGATATGTGAACGTTTCATATATTAGTCTGTCTATCTAGGCCAAAACTGTATTGGCATATTCAATCTATCTCATCTAATGTAATGAATTTACTGCTAGCATTAAAGTGAATAGACAAAACATCAAGAAAATACCATCAAGACCAATAAAATCAAGACCATCAACTTGAAACTTGAAATTTGCTCAGGTTTATCAGTTTAGACCATTCGGCCACCCAGCACCCAATAATGTAGTAAAGAGTATCACGTGAATGTAGACCAAACTTCAGTGGTATGACTAAAGAAACGCCCGGACCAATAATAAAACACAATGATATCGCATGACTTGACAAACACAATACTGGACACATGTCATGTGTACATTTGCCTTGCTGCAAGTGAGTTTTATATCACACAATCGGTAGGATACAGATTGTTTAATCGTGGAGTGACGAGTACTCACAAGCGACATTGCATTCCTGTTGTATGCTCACAGCGATCGTGATCTTGGCAAGTGGAAGGAAAAAGCGCACAGAACTTTGAGATTATTGGCGCCCTCAGCGCCCTCGGCGCCCTCGGCATTTTTTTATACACTTTCTTTTCGGTGGCGTTGTCCGATGGTTTGTGAAAGATTCTTGCGTCTCAGTTTTGGCCCACTTCCTGACCTGCGCTGGAGCTGAAACTTTGTACACTTACCCACCCCACCCTACCCCCCCCCACACCACGCTTCATAATTATCTAATATAGGACCTTGTAAAAAAAAAGGGGTGGGGCTAAAATGCCATACACCCCGGGCGCCAACATGGGTGGCACAAAAATTGTTCATACCCTCGAAAATAAATATATATATATATATATAAGAGCAACCAACAAATAGGAGATCATCGCTGAGCACTGATCCAGCTAGCGAACTGATCCAGCTAGCGAACTGATCCAGCTAGCGAACTGATCCAGCTAGCGAACAACAATGTGTGAAGGAGTAAAAAAGGGGGCAGATGATGCGCGAAAGAAATCTCGTGCTCCAAACAGATGACTAAATGGTAACACTCGTCACAAATTCATAAATGAAACTATAGATGATTAGATGTACGGATTACATGAATCTGTGAGCTCTGTGAGAACTTAAAGAAATCTGATTGATCTAAACTCAGCTTATAATCTTATTGATCTAAAATCAGCTTATAATCTTATTGATCTAAACTCACCTTATAATCTTATTGATCTAAACTCAGCTTATAATCTTATTGATCTAAACTCAGCTTATAATCTTATTGATCTAAACTCAGCTTATAATCTTATTGATCTAAACTCAGCTTATAATCTTATTGATCTAAACTCAGCTTATAATCTTATTGATCTAAACTCAACCTATAATCTTATTGATCTAAACTCAGCTTATAATCTTATTGATCTAAACTCAGCTTATAATCTTATTGATCTAAACTCAGCTTATAATCTTATTGATCTAAAATCAGCTTATAATCTTATTGATCTAAACTCAGCTTATAATCTTATTGATCTAAACTCAGCCTATAATCTTATTGATCTAAACTCAACCTATATTCTGATTGATCTGAACTCAGCGTATAATCTAATTGATCTAAACTCAGCCTATAATCGTATTGATCATAACGTAGCCTATAATTTGATTTGAAGGCTGTAATTATTATTCAAAATTTGATAACTGCTGATGTATTTGGTGGTTTGACATAAATAGACGCACCCTGCTTGGGGCGCCTGCTACTGGAGCCGTCTTTGTTTTTCCCCCCTCAGCTACTGGCCAAAGGTCACGTGGGGCCACGAAAGCAAGGTCAATGGTAGTCAGTGGTGTTGTGGTAGTCCCCCCCCCACTCACCCCCACCAAACTACTAAAATTAGAATTCTGCAGGAATGCAAGGAGCGACCCTCCGAGTGTGTCTGCTTCCTTACGAGTGAGTGCTGTAAGACGGACCGGGGGGGGGGGGGCGCACAAGACAGACGAGAAAGGGGGCCCCCACCAAACTACTAAAATTAGAATTCTGCAGGAATGCAAGGAGCGACCCTCCGAGGGTGTCTGCTTCCTTACGAGTGAGTGCTGTAAGACGGACCGGGGGGGGGGGGCGCACAAGACAGACGAGAAAGGGTGCCAGTAGGGTAAATTGGACTAAAATTGGTTTAGCAACTGTAGGGGAGGTGGTGCTGGTGGTAGAGTGGGAGAGGGTTTGGGGGGTGAGTTGAAGAATGGAAAGGGTTGGGTATGTCACATGGTACCCAGCGATTATCGATAAATTTTCATGGTGGAAACAAGCCCCATGGTGTGGGGTGACCAAGTGTAGACAAGATGGACTCCCAGTCCATTTCTCACTACTCTATGAAAACCGTTGCCTATTAAATTATTTCGAGGCTTACATTATTCATCCCAAGTCGTTTTTTTAAAAACATCCACAATGCGGTACAACCAGAGCTTGGTACAACCAGACGAACTTTCACAGCTTGGTACAAACAGTAAACCAGACAAACTTTGACAGCTCGGTACAACCAGAGAGGAGTGAATAAATAGTCAGAATGTTACTGTAGGTCATTGTGGAGCACACCATCCGTTAGCGAGATGAGCAATGCGCAACCTAGTATAGTCAAATGGGCAATGCGCAACCTAGTATAGTCAAATGGGCAATGCGCAACCTAGTATAGTCAGATGAGCAATGCACAACGTAGTATCATCAGATGAGCCATGTCCAAATATATTGGTAATCTTCAACATTTCGAAAACAATTTGAATGGTTTAATAACTTTAGAAATATAAATAATTACACAATAAAATAATTGTTTTTAAGATGACGGCCTGAAGTGAGAGTTGTTTGAGAGTAAGATTATTTGTGTACAAAATCGTATGATACAAATGAGTGATTATGTTTCCTGATCATATCTTCCTGCTGTCCACATATCTGGATGAGTTCATTGACATTGCATTGCTTAATCTGTGGTTTTTCTCTTAAAATCTACCCGCATCTTATCATTTGTCCTTCTGATAAGATTCACGGATGGGTCTCGTGCTGAAGAGTTAACTTAAACACCAAGGACTATCTAACTGTTAAACATGCACCCACTTGCACCCTCCCCCCTCCCCCCTCCCCCCGCGCCTGTAGTTGTCATCAGTTTTATCTTCACCACTCACGGTTTTGTTCCTTGAAAGGTCAGCACACTTCTTTGAAATGAACAATTTGATATTGCTTTATTATTGCACGTCCTACTTAAATTGCTAACATCGTCTCATACAATTGTCAAATCCTCTCATACAATTGTCAATACCTCTCATACAATTGTCAAATCCTCTCATACAATTGTCAAATCCTCTCATACAATTGTCAAATCCTCTCATACAATTGTCAAATCCTCTCATACAATTGTCAAATCCTCTCATACAATTGTCAATACCTCTCATACAATTGTCAATGCTTTACACCCATCGCTGATTTTTAAAAAAATATTTTTGATGGTCTTGTATGTTGGAGCATAACGTAGACAACGTCAACTCAATTCACTTCAACATTCCCTTCAAGTGTGAAACTTTTGTACAATTCTTGCTAGTTGACCACTTAGTTGGACGCTGTAGATAAATAATGTCCTTGACCAGGCATTGGCGTAGCTGAGATTAGTGCCACCTCGAGCTTGGGCCCAGACTTATGCCGCCACGATTCTACGACCAAAAAAAACAACGACTCTCAGCTGTTTCCCGAGAATGCCGTCCCGCCAAGTTAAAAGAAGGGGAACAGAAAGGTAGCACCCGGGGCGCACGGCACAATCCGCACCCCCTTGCTACGCCATTGTAAAAAGGTATTAAGGGTGGTTTCATCGTGGGGGTGTTCCCTGTGCATCCCTAGCGTTAGCTGAAGTAAGTGCATATATGTTAACGTCCAGGCCAATGCGGCTGTCTTGTTCAGCGCTCACCAGTCAATTCGACCCGTTGATGCTCCGAAATGGATAAAATAAAGCATTCCATAAGCGCCTCTCACAGAACTTTACAGATGACGTAAAATGCACCTTGTATATTATGTCAAGGGTTTATTATATGTGTTACGACAGACACAGCAACATTCTGATCCATAACGTTTTTTTTTTTATTATCTTCCACTGAGTGCCGCATGATCATAGTTTATTATGGATGTCTGTCTGCTTATAGTGGATAGATGTCTGTCCGCTTATAATTAATGAAAGACTGGCTGCTTATAGTTTATGAAAGTCTTTCTGCTTATAGTTTATGGATGTCTGTCTGCTTATAATTTATGAAAGTCTGTCTGCTTAAAGTTTATGGATGTCTGTCTGCTTATAGTTTATGGATGTCTGTCTGCTTATAGTTTATTGATGTATGTCTGCTAATAGTTTATGTATGTCTGTCTGCTTATAGTTTATGAATGTCTGTCTGCTAATAGTTTATGGATGCATGTCTGCTTATAGTTTATGGATGTCTGCCACTCAATGTTACGGGGATATGCAAATTAGAAAACGCATTGAAGGGAATTTTGTTCAAGATCTTTCAAATTAGCTAGGTCTTAAAGATTCGTATTTTTTAGATAAAAACTTGCGGAAGAGATGAAACATTCTAATTTATCTCCCATTGTTTAAATATGTATAATTCTAATCTCCAAATTTTGGAATGGGACTCCCTCTTATCTCCCATTGTTTAAATGTGCAGCACACTTATCTCCCATTGTTTACATGTGCACCCTCTGATCTCCCATTGTTTAGATTGCATCCCTCTTATCTCCCATTGTTTACATTGCATCCCTCTTATCTCCCATTGTTTACATTGCATCCCTCTTATCTGCCATTGTTTACATTGCATCCCTCTTATCTCCCATTGTTTACATTGCATCCCTCTTATCTCCCATTGTTTACATTGCATCCCTCTTATCTGCCATTGTTTACATTGCATCCCTCTTATCTGCCATTGTTTACATTGCATCCCACTTATCTGCCATTGTTTACATTGCATCCCTCTTATCTCCCATTGTTTACATTGCATCCCTCTTATCTGCCATTGTTTACATTGCATCCCTCTTATCTGCCATTGTTTACATTGCATCCCTCTTATCTCCCATTGTTTACATTGCATCCCTCTTATCTGCCATTGTTTACATTGCATCCCTCTTATCTGCCATTGTTTACATTGCATCCCTCTTATCTCCCATTGTTTACATTGCATCCCTCTTATCTGCCATTGTTTACATTGCATCCCTCTTATCTGCCATTGTTTACATTGCATCCCTCTTATCTCCCATTGTTTACATTGCATCCCTCTTATCTCCCATTGTTTACATTGCATCCCTCTTATCTCCCATTGTTTACATTGCATCCCTCTTATCTGCCATTGTTTACATTGCATCCCTCTTATCTCCCATTGTTTACATTGCATCCCTCTTATCTCCCATTGTTTACATTGCATCCCTCTTATCTCCCATTGTTTACATTGCATCCCTCTTATCTGCCATTGTTTACATTGCATCCCTCTTATCTCCCATTGTTTACATTGCATCCCTCTTATCTCCCATTGTTTACATTGCATCCCTCTTATCTCCCATTGTTTACATTGCATCCCTCTTATCTCCCATTGTTTACATTGCATCCCACTTATCTCCCATTGTTTACATGTGCAGCCCACTGTCAGTTTAACCAGCAACATCACTAACCCTTAGCAGCCAAAAAAATAAAAATAAAATAAAAGAGTAACTTCCATGAAATGTGTACCTATGTCGTCACAAATTCAGGCCACGTCATCTCCGAGACCTAAATGTGTTGCTTTCGTAGACTTTCGAAGAGATACTCTCCAACCAAACATTGCAGCGCTCGACCACGGTTGCCATGGAGACATTTCCATGTGCATAATTGACTGTGGTGCCACAGTGGTGTTGTCCTATCAGCAGCAATTACGCCCCTGATGAATATTAATTAATTAGCGTTTATGAATTTAGTGAGTGATTGGTGGGGGAGGGGAGTGGGGGGGCACACACGGTTTATGCCCCCCTCCCTCACGGTCGATCAACAACAGTGTTTGGTCAGCGTCTGGTTTGTAACAGGATTAGCGTGTGGTTGGTACACACTGGTTACAGTTTGCACATCTTAGAGTTAGGTCATGTGACGGTGATGCCACACGAATGCGTGAAATTCTTTGATGTCTTATTCTTTTTTCTGCCTCATAGAACCTGGCGTCTCCCATCCAGTATTTTATTTTTTTAATTTATTTTTTCTTTTTGTGTTCACGGTTTTTAAAATACTTTTTTTTTTTTTAAATATAAATATTAAATAACATTGGTGGTGGGATGATTTCCGAATAGCTAATGTCAACATCTCCCCAAATCTGATCAAAAAAAACAATTTGATGTCTTATTCTTTTTTCTGCCTCATAGGTCTTGGCGTCTCCCATCCAGTATTTTATTTTTTTAATTTATTTTTTCTTTTTGTGTTCACGGTTTTTAAAATACTTTTTTTTTTTTTTAAATATAAATATTAAATAACATTGGTGGTGGGATGATTTCCGAATAGCTCATGTCAACAGCTCCCCAAATCTGATCAAAAAAAACATGTCACAGCTGAGCTGAATAAAAGCCTTAATTCATCACAATATAAATCATGAATTACTCCCATAGAAGACAATATCAATCATGAGCAACTCCAATAGAACACAATATCAACCATGAACTACTCCTATTGAATAAACTAGAAGTCACGTGACCAGCTTGTCATCCACAATGATGTAGTTCAAGTATACACACCGGTTTATGGGAATACTGTGCTGTTTAATAACTTCTGCAATAAAATGTTGATCAACTTTGATAATTAAGAAATAATTCTTCCTTGTACATACAATATTTACTTTTGAAAAAAAAAAAAGATCTCTTTTTACCTGAACCTAAGCCGTCACATGCTAGGGGTCTGTTCCCCACTAGGGGCGTTTTGCGGCCGGGTTGCCCCAATGTTTTCCCTTTTTTTAAATTAATGTTTTATAACCAAAGAAATGAGTGAATAAAAAGAACAAATTTGATAAAAACTTGATTGTTATAAAACTTATTGTTATCAAACCTAACATTATGAAGCTATATGTTAAAAAATATTGGTATAAAACTTATTGTTATAAAACTTATTGTTATAAAACTTACTGTTACAAACTTACAGTTGTAAAACTAATTGGTATAAAACTTATTGTTATCAAACTTAGTGCTATAAGACGTATTGTTATCAAATTCATTGCGATAATATGTTTTGTATATCGCTTTCTGTTCATTCGTGTGTTCTGTGCTACTGATGCCTATGTTCTGTGCCCCTGATGCCTGTGTTCTGTGCTACTGGTGCCTGTGTTCTGTGCTACTGATGCCTGTGTTCTGTGCTACTGATGCCTGTGTTCTGTTCTACTGATGCCTATGTTCTGTGCTACTGATGCCTATGTTCTGTGCTACTGATGCCTATGTTCTGTGCTACTGATGCCTGTGTTCTGTGCTACTGATGCCTGTGTTCTGTGCTACTGATGCCTGTGTTCTGTGCTACTGATGCCTGTGTTCTGTGATACTGATGTCTGTGTTCTGTGCTACTGATGCCTGTGTTCTGTGCTACTGATGCCTATGTTCTGTGCTACTGATGCCTATGTTCTGTGCTACTGATGCCTGTGTTCTGTGCTACTGGTGCCTGTGTTCTGTGCTACTGATGCCTGTGTTCTGTGCTACTGATGCCTATGTTCTGTGCTACTGATGCCTGTGTTCTGTTCTACTGATGCATATGTTCTGTGCTACTGATGCCTATGTTCTGTGCCACTGATGCCTATGTTCTGTGCTACTGATGCCTGTGTTCTGTGCTACTGATGCCTGTGTTCTGTGCTACTGATGCCTGTGTTCTGTGATACTGATGCCTGTGTTCTGTGCTACTGATGCCTGTGTTCTGTGCTACTGATGCCTGTGTTCTGTGATACTGATGCCTGTGTTCTGTGATACTTATGCCTTTGTTCTGTGCTACTGATGCCTGTTTTCTGTGATACTGATGCCTGTGTTCTGTGATACTGATGCCTGTGTTCTGTGATACTGATG
>CAXITT010000265.1:246495-260859 GCA_964033795.1 Lymnaea stagnalis
TGTTCTGTGCTACTGATGCCTATGTTCTGTGCTACTGATGCCTATGTTCTGTGCTACTGATGCCTATGTTCTGTGCTACTGATGCCTGTGTTCTGTGCTACTGATGCCTGTGTTCTGTGCTACTGATGCCTGTGTTCTGTGATACTGATGTCTGTGTTCTGTGCTACTGATGCCTGTGTTCTGTTCTACTGATGCCTGTGTTCTGTGCTACTGATGCCTGTGTTCTGTGATACTGATGCCTGTGTTCTGTGCTACTGATGCCTGTGTTCTGTGCTACTGATGCCTGTGTTCTGTGCTACTGATGCCTGTGTTCTGTGATACTGATGCCTATGTTCTGTGCTACTGATGCCTGTTTTCTGTGATACTGATGCCTGTGTTCTGTGATACTGATGTCTGTGTTCTGTGATACTGATGCCTGTGTTCTGTGATACTGATGCCTGTGTTCTGTGATACTGATGCCTGTGTTCTGTGATACTGATGCCTGTGTTCTGTGATACTGATGCCTGTGTTCTGTGATACTGATGTTTGGAAATGATTTTTTAATTTTTATTTATTAACGTAATAAATCCTTTCGTTTAACAAAAAGCATCACTCTCTCATCTTACTCACTCACTCCCTCATCTCACTCACTCCCTCATCTCACTCACTCGTCATCTCACTCTGTCTTGTCACACACTCCCTCATCTCTCTGCTTTATCTCATCTCAATCACTCCCTCATCACACTCATTCTCTCTCTCCCTAACTCCATCATCTCACTCACTCCCTCATCCCACTCACTCCTTATGGCACTCACACTCTCATCTTACTCACTCCCTCATCTCACTCACTTCCTCGTCTAGCTCACTCCATCATCTAACTCACTCCCTCATCTCACTCCCTCCCTCACTCACTCCCTCCCGCACTTACTCACACCCTTATGGCACTCACTCCCTCATCTCACTCACTCCCTTATCTCACTCACTCCCTTATGTCACTCACTTCCTCATGTCACTCACTCTCCCTCATCTCAATCAATTATCTCACTCACTCCCTCCCTTATCTCACTCACTCCCTAATCTCACTCACTCACTCCCTCATCTCACTCACTCCCTAATCTCACTCACTCCCTCATCTCACTCACTCGCTCCCTCATCTAACTCACTCGCTCCCTCATCTCACTCACTCCCTCACTCACTCATCTCACTCACTTCCTTATCTCACTGACTCACTCCCTCTTCTTACTCACTCCCTCATCTCACTCACTCCCTTATGGCACTTACTTCCTTATCTCACTAACTCTCATTGCTAGCTTCAAAATGTCTAATGTGTACATATTTGAAGCTGCCATTCCGATAACCTCTGGTTTGAGCACTAAACATTATCATGGCTCTGTGAGACCCCTGCTGCGACTGTTGGTGATGTACAGAAGCATACATTAGAAATTTAACATGGCTCTGTGATACACCTGCTGCGACTGTTGGTGATGTACAGTAGCATACATTAGAAATTTAACATGACTCTGGGATAAACCTTCTGCGACTGTTGGTAATGTGCAGCATACATTAGTAATGTCTGACTTTTGTACATTAAGTCGGTGAGCGTACACATTAATCTGACGATACAATTGGACGCATCCATTAACTTACATGATGCGCGTAAATGTGAATAATTAAGTCATTAAAAAATATTATTTTTTTTTAAATAAAGGCAACCCTGTCGCTTGGCAAACACGTGATCGTTGAAAATAAATAAAAATAAATCCATTCTGTACCAACCATCACGTTTCCGATCACGTTCGTGACATAACACTCTTTTATTTTAAAACATTATTAATTATTTTTTTAATGTTAAATGAGAGGACGTATGGTATGAAATGATATCGCTTTAATTAAAACTGACCTACATTTCCAGGCATGGTTTGAAAGTCTTTAATGATACCATGTTAGCAAATAGGGTCCCCCTAGACAGCGGTGCTCAACGTGTGCCATTTGACCCCTCTCAGTGGGAAAACATCATGTTTAATACGAGACATAAAAACTTTGTATAATAAACCCAAGTGTTAAAAATAAATGTTTTTCCTTCAAATCCTTTCTTTACCTTTGCGTGCGATTTCTCGACGGTTCTAGTCCTTAAGCGTTCAGGGTCATCATGTTTCCGTCATCTTCCCTTTTAAATACAGGAAAAACTGATTTTTTGGGTGGTTTTGGTGGGGAGTGGGGCTGAAATTTGAAGGAATGTGTTGTCATTGGTAACAATAATATGTGCCACGTTTCAGCTTCATAGGATGACGGGAAGTGGGTCAGCTAGCCTTCCGAAGACCTTGCCACAAAGAAACACACGCACAAAAGGGAAGTGCATGTAAAGGATTTCAAAAGACGTCACGTCTATAAAAAGATCATATTTGACATGAGTAACAGCAGGACCGGGCTGTGCATATAAAGGAGATGGTCAAGCGGGCCACGGGCAGAATCAGGTTGAGAAGCCCTGATCTAGGCTATAGCCCTCTTCCTCATAACACTGTTGTTTTAAATCCTGCTGAAATATTCTTACGGATCAGGGGCGTAGCCTAGGGTTAGTGCCGCCCGGGGCGGTCCATCATTTTATCACCCCCCCCCCCTCGTTTCCAAAAAAGAAATTTTGGAGATGGACGAAAGTGCCGCCCTTACCTGTAAAGAAAAAAGTGCCGCCCAGGGTGGCACCGACCCCACTGCATGACCTTCCTACGTCCCTGTTACTAATGTTGACTAAAGTGTATTTGATTTAATAATAAGATTTAGTCATTGTCCTTTTCGTAATTAATTATAGCATTCCATATTCTGTAATTTCTTAGTGTTCTTTAAGTTTCCATTTTTACTTCACCGTTCTTCTTTCTTATTTTTCATTTATTTTTTTTTCACTTTTTTCATCGTCACTCCACAATGTAAAGCTGTTAACCCTATTCATATTTTTTTCTAAAATCAACAAATCAAGTTCTTAAACAATAACGATATATATGATTCTACTGGATTGAAGTTAGACTTAACGTGATTGAAATTATAATTAACTTCACTATAATTATACTTAATTTGATTAAAATTATAATTAATTTGATTGAAATTATACCTAACTTAATTGTAATTATACTTAATTTGATTGAAAATAGACTTAACGTGATTGAACTTATACTTATCTTGATTGAAATTATAATAAACTTCATTATAATTATACTTAATTTGATTCAAATTATAATTATTTGATGGAAAATATACTTAACTTGATTGAAATTATACTTAACTTGATTGAAATTATAATTAACTTGATTGACATTATAATTAACTTGATTGTTGGATTCTTATGAAGTTCATCTCCTGTAGACCCCTCCCCCCTCCCCTTTCTTAGAGCTGACCTACATTCCTGACGCATGCTGGCCCACGTACTGAGGGGCGTCATGCGTCAGTACGACTTGCAACGCGGGTTCCACTTGTGCCGGGCATGCTGAATGAATTAGCATCCATTGGCCTAAAGTGACCTTAATTTTGTCCCAAGCAGAAACGCGGCATGTGGCGCCCCTGACCGTAATGGATACGCCGCTGTGTTCACGGAATGACAAGAATATTGATGAAATGTTAAAGACTTACGATATAGGGATGGGAAAAAGAGGGAAGGGTTGGGGGGGGGGAGGGGGAGGGGGGTTGGCATATGGATGTTGATCGCAAGCCCATGGTCATGGTTGATTGGGCAAGAAGGACACATTTCTTCAATTACCCTTAGCCTTAGGGTTGAATCCCCAATAAAAGACTGCTGCCGTGTCTTGCAATGATTAAGTTGATCACTGATCATGGACTTAGTCTGTCTGTTGGCCTGTCCATTGGATATGATGGCCACTGACCGTATTGATTCTATTATTAATCAAAGGTCTCCTTCTCTCTTGTAAAATAATGTCTTCCTTTTGTCCATCCGTCTCCGCTCTCGTCTTCCTTTCTTCCTTTCTTCCTTTCTTCTCACACACACCACAATCACTTATCGTCGGTGCCGAAACTGAGGTTGTTTTTTTTTGGGAGGGGGGGGGGATTTCAGTGGCGAAACTGGGGAGGCGAGGGGTGACTGCCCCCGGTTGACATTTTGAGTGGGGGAGGGGGTGAGTGGCCAAATCGTGTTATGTCTTATATTAATTGAAATAAATTTTTGTGAAATTTGAGATTTTGAACTAAATGAAAAAAATGTATCCTCCCTGATACATCATTTCGATTTTACTTTTTGATAATTAATATTTTTTTATAATAAGTCTGCTGGAAGACTTTTAAAAAAAAACAATAGATCTGTAAATAGAACCATAAAAATGAATAACTTTGTTACAATTTCATTGATGCTTCCGTTAAGTTATGCTTTCAACTAGTTAAATATTTTAATGCCATGGATAGACGGCATGGATAGCGTCGCTTCCCATGGTACATAACATCTTTAGTCACCATATTCATAAAATAGCATGGACACAAGCGCTATAAAAGAACTCTATTATCAACATCATCGAATTAAATAATTGACTAATAGCATTGGTTATAATCATTGACAACAATAATCGACGACTATCATTGATTACCATCGTTGACTACTACCATTGACCACAGTCATTGACTACAAACATTGACCACAGTAGTTGATTACAAACACTGACCACAGTCATTGACTACAACCACTGACCACAGTCATTGACTACAACCACTGACCACAGTCATTGATTACAACCACTGACCACAGTCATTGACTACTACCACTGACCACAGTCATTGACTACAACCACTGACCACAGTCATTGACTACAACCACTGACCACAGTCATTGATTACAACCACTGACCACAGTCATTGACTACTACCACTGACCACAGTCATTGACTACAAACACTGACCACAGTCATTGACTACAAAAACTGACCACAGTCATTGACTACAACCACTGACCACAGTCATTGACTACAAACACTGACCACAATCATTGACTACAACCACTGACCTCAGTCATTGACTACAACACTGACCACAGTCATTGACTACAGCCACTGACCACAGTCACTGACTACAGCCACTGACCACAGTCATTGACTACAACCACTGACCACAATCATTGACTACAAACACTGACCACAGTCACTGACTACGACCACTGACCACAGCCGTTGACTACCAACACTGACTTGAATTTTCCCACACAATCCTGCGGGCCAGTCGCAGGATGTCGTAAATACATCTTTAACCTTTCCTTAATCATGTTTTCCTTTGGACGTACTCGGTATAATTATGTGCAGACATTGTCTTCCATGGATACTGGTACGACCAGACTTAAACATCACAATCTTCTCTCCTAATGTCTGCCTTTCAAATCTCTAAGATGGTGTCTTACTGCAACAAAGTAATCAATTTACCGGAGCTCAGCTCGTGCTTAGTCTGGGATTGGGGAGCTTACTCTGACATTCTATTTCCGTGTCTGCATTATCTGCCCCATAGTCGAACACCCCCCACCCCGCCCCAACCCCTTAAAAAATGCCCTATTGTCATGACAGAAATCATCTTCTGTGGTCAGAGGTAACCTTTTCCCACACTGATTTCTTCTCTGGGCGCAGGTGTGAAAAAAAAAAAAAGCAGGTTTTCCATGCGATGTTAGGAGATAATTATACCGTATTGCCTTCCCACCCTCGGAACGGCCTCGGGATTCACCCCCACCCCCACACCCACCCCCCCACCCAAGTCCTTTCCGTGACTAACAGCACACATGCATGCTACCAGAAGGGTTGAGCACAAGAGAGCTATCTTTCAATAGAAATGATATGACCTGGAGAGTCCACTGCTCAACTTCTCGTCCGCTACTAGGGGGGGGGGGGGGGNAAAGAGTTTCCGAATCTGGGTCACTCGCTATCCAATTTCCAGCATGTGGGCACAGCATCTCAAAAAAGCAGGGCCGAACAATGACCTCCCTGCAACGCCCACATGATGCCGACATGAGCGTTGGAAATTTGATGCCAAAAAATGAAATTATTGGTCAGAGAGTTTTTTTGTTACTTTTTTTTTTAGGTCTTAATTTTGTTAATTTTTTTTTTTTTAGACTTTCCTCTATGGAGCTAACCCAACATAAAATTATCATATTTCAGATAATAGTTTCATTTACGATTTCAAAGTATAAAGTATTTGTTTCTTTAAACTTAAGATTTAATGTTTTGTATTTCTGTCATTTGACTACAGTTAAAGTGACCCCCACACGACCTTCGATCTATTTGGAGAAAAGTTGTCTCATAATGAAAATCTCGCGGAGCTGGGATATGAGTCAGACATTGTTGGTAATGTTGTTGTGGTAAGTCGGTGAATGTAAGTGTGTGTGTGTGTGTTGGTGCGTCCGAGTCTCTGGTTTAGGATAAAGTTGTTAAATACTCCTGTTTTGATTAATGTAAACACGGGAGTTATTATTCTTTTGTTCGTTTGTTTGTTCGTTCGTTTGTTTGTCAAGGCATGTTGTGGTGATGAGATATCGCAAGATCTATTACCGCCATGTTTACTATCTATATAGATAGACAACAACAATGGCAACAAAAAACTGGTCGGATTTGGCGTCGTCTTCTCCACGACAGCAGCAGCAACAACAACAACGGCCTTATCAGTTTCAGTGGTGAAAGTTAAAATGGGGTAGGGGGTGAGAACGGATGAGTCTGGGTGAAGCTAAGGGCTTAGTTGTATAATAGGGTGTCGGGGGGGGGGGGTTGGTGGGGGTCATCATATTTATCACTCCCCTCAGACAAATACTCAGACATAAGACATCGACTTCTCTTATACATAAGCCATCGACTACTCTCTGACATAAGCCAACAAATACTATCGTTGACTACATAAACCGACACCTACTCTCAGACGTAAACCAACGACTACTCTCAGACGTAAACCATTGACTACTCTCAGACGTAAACCATTGACTACTCTCAGACGTAAACCATTGACTACTCTCAGACATAAACCATTGACTACTCTCAGACGTAAACCATTGACTACTCTCAGACATAAACCAAAGACTGCTCTAAGACGTAAACCAACGACTGCTCTCAGACATAAGCCAACGACTACTCCCACCTTCGTAAGTATTGTTAACAAATGACTATATTTTTTTTTAAAAATATTATTAGTACCCCACCCAGAAGATTTTGAGACTGCTCCAAGTTGCGTCTCAACCAATCCATTCCATGAACCCAACATCAGCTCACCTGCACATGCAACCAGTGGCTCGCCCGCCCACGGCCCGCGTGCATTTGATCACTGCCAAAAGTGCTCAGCGCAGCTGTAACGACAGTCTCGCGTGGCTGATTTCTGCGGGTGGCGTGCAGTGTCGCCCTTAGGGCGCAGTGGCGCAGCAAGTGGCTGGGGTCGGCTAGTGCAGTCGTCGACCGAGATTCACGTGTTGAGTCCGGTATCTGCAGAGGTTCTAAATACAGGCGACCCGGGGGTAGGGGGGGTGGATTTGCCTCTTCTATTGTTTATTCACAGATACTTTCTATTTAGCAAACTGGTAGTTCAATACGAGATTAGATAAAGCTAATATGTTTTAAAAAAAACTAAATCATTCAAATATATTACAATTTTATTTTATTATTTTATTTTTATAGAACAAAGATGTTCGTGAATTTTATATTTGTGATGTTACATCAGGGTTCATTAACACTCATGCCTGAAATGTATGTTATAAATTTCGTTAAAACAATTTTTAAAAATAAATATGTCTCAATTTATTGAAAGTTTTAACGCTTTTTCGCCTTACGCACCATATGCACCATATGCACCATATGCACCATACGCACCATATGCACCATATGCACCATATGCACCATACGCACCATATGCACCATACGCACCATACGCACCATATGCAGGTATGCGTGGTATACGTGGTATGCGTGGTATGCGTGGTATTGCACCATATGCACCATATGCACCATATGCACCATATGCACCATATGCACCATATGCACCATATGCACCATACGCACCTTATGCACCATATGCACCATATGCACCATACGCACCATATGTACCATATGCACCATACGCACCATATGCACCATATGCACCATACGCACCATACGCACCATATGCACCATATGCACCATATGCACCATATGCACCATATGCACAATATGCACAATATGCACCATATGCACCATACGCACCATATGTACCATATGCACCATACGCACCATATGCACCATACGCACCATATGCACCATATGCACACAAAAGAACACATTCGTCACCCACCGCTCATGGACAACGCACGAGTCATGTCTAAAAAAAGAAAGACATTTGAATGTCACTACAACTTAGCATTGGTGGAGAGCGATACCAAGCGCCATGCACAGTTATGATGATCAGTTAATCCCATCTGCCTGTATTTCAACACGTGCCAAGTGTAGTGCTCACCCAGGTAATAAGAACCATGGTAAATTTTAATAATACCATTAGTTTTAAAGGGTTCTAGATTAGTAATTTTATTTTTTTAAATGTTGATTAATAAGACACGAACAAATTGTGTCAATATGGCAATATTAGTTACGCTTTAATCATAATTATACATCATACACAAGTCAACGTTTCGGCACATGCCTTCATCAGTACAAACAAAACACATTTAAATAAGTAAAGATTAACTTTAAATAATATAAGTATAGATATCCTACCTAAAGGGAAAAAAAAATATGAGTGGGCGCTGAAACCAGACAAAAAGTCTTATTAATCTATTTTAACGCTTCATTGCAGTCCAACACTTTTTATAATTTGTTTTAAAGAAAATTTTGCGCGAGTTTCGGATCACACAAAAGGTTGGGAAAAAAACTTATTTCAATCATTTGATAACTTCGCTTATTTCAGAATGTAGTTTCTTTTTACAATATTTTTCATGGGTTATTTTTTTTTATATTTCACTCAAATTTTAATTCCCGAAAGTTTTTTTTTTATTATTTGTTTTTTTAATCTTCTGGACACCAGCTGCTTGTTAATAAATTTCAATTATTCGAAACCACCAAGAAATGTTTCGCAAGGCATTGTTTTCTTGTTTCGCCCTTTTATCTTGTTCAGTTTTCAATTATAAATATGAGATGTTCGTGTTAAAATTTCATAAAGTTTTTTTAATGTGATATTTTTTAATTTTTTTTTTTTTAATCAAGAACTTTACCTTTTAACATGAGACTGATCCGATCATAGTCTTGTAAGGCAAAACTCCGATATCATTCTTGTAAGGCAAAACTCCGATATCATTCTTGTAAGGCAAAACTCCGATATCATTCTTGTAAGGCAAAACTCCGATATCATTCTTGTAAGGCAAAACTCCGATATCATTCTTGTAAGGCAAAACTCCGATATCATTCTTGTAAGGCAAAACTCCGATATCATTCTTGTAAGGCAAAACTCCGATATCATTCTTGTAAGGCAAAACTCCGATATCATTCTTGTAAGGCAAAACTCCGATATCATTCTTGTAAGGCAAAACTCCGATATCATTCTTGTAAGGCAAAACTCCGATATCATTCTTGTAAGGCAAAACTCCGATATCATTCTTGTAAGGCAAAACTCCGATATCATTCTTGTAAGGCAAAACTCCGATATCATTCTTGTAAGGCAAAACTCCGATATCATTCTTGTAAGGCAAAACTCCGATATCATTCTTGTAAGGCAAAACTCCGATATCATTCTTGTAAGGCAAAACTCCGATATCATTCTTGTAAGGC
This sequence comes from Lymnaea stagnalis, assembly GCA_964033795.1. Classification (NCBI taxonomy): domain Eukaryota; kingdom Metazoa; phylum Mollusca; class Gastropoda; family Lymnaeidae; genus Lymnaea; species Lymnaea stagnalis. The sequence goes on from CAXITT010000265.1 coordinate 256,212, forward strand.
AAAACTCCGATATCATTCTTGTAAGGCAAAACTCCGATATCATTCTTGTAAGGCAAAACTCCGATATCATTCTTGTAAGGCAAAACTCCGATATCATTCTTGTAAGGCAAAACTCCGATATCATTCTTGTAAGGCAAAACTCCGATATCATTCTTGTAAGGCAAAACTCCGATATCATTCTTGTAAGGCAAAACTCCGATATCATTCTTGTAAGGCAAAACTCCGATATCATTCTTGTAAGGCAAAACTCCGATATCATTCTTGTAAGGCAAAACTCCGATATCATTCTTGTAAGGCAAAACTCCGATATCATTCTTGTAAGGCAAAACTCCGATATCATTCTTGTAAGGCAAAACTCCGATATCATTCTTNCCGATGTTCACATTATTTATAGAGTATCGTTATTTATTCTAAATTTAAATATTTATCCCAAAAAAAATCTCTAACATAATCGGGCTTGATTAAAAAAAAAAAAGAAGAATATTGTTACATACATGTTTCACAATTTTAGTTTAAACGATCAAATCTTCATTGAGTCTTTAGGCAATGGTACACTTATGGAACTTAGCTGACATTGTGTCTTTAGGCATGGGTACACTTATGGAACTGAGCCCATTTGAGTCTTTAGGCATGGGTACACTTATGGAACTGAGCCCACTTGAGTCTTTAGGCATGGGTACACTTATGGAACTGAGCCCACATTGAGTCTTTAGGCATGGGTACACTTATGGAACTGAGCCCACATTGAGTCTTTAGGCATGGGTACACTTATGGAACTGAGCCCACATGAGTCTTTAGGCATGGGTACACTTATGGAACTGAGCCCACATTATGTCCTTAGGCATGGGTACACTTATGGAACTGAGCCCACATTGAGTCTTTAGGCATGGCTACACTTATGGAGCCGAGCCCACAGACCGCTGTGCGTCCACGAACCTATAATGTTCTTTTTGTCATCGGTATAAAACTTTGTGTGACTTGTGAAAGGAAATGTGAAACCACATTTGTTTCCACCACTGTCATCACTTCGGATTTAAAGATATTGTCATCCACATAAATATGGATACATCCTATCTCCCCTCCCCCCCCACCCTCCCTCCTCACCCGTGAACTGTATTTACCTAAGAAGGTTAACATATGTATCAAATACACCAACACATTCTGAGGCGTATCCTTGTACTACCTGGTGCACCCACCCATTCTGAGGCGTATCATTGTACTGCCTGGGGAATATTTTAAAAAATACACCTTTTCTCTCCCCCCTCCCACGCATATTTTACTACGTTTTTAATAAACATGAGTAAAATCACCCCCCCCCCCCTGAATGGTAACTCCCCTTACATACCCCACCGCACATTTTTTTTCCACGCCCCTGAACTATTATTAATATTCTAATTTCCTACCCCAATTTTACCTCGCATATACTACGTTTTTAATAAACAAGAGTAAAATCACCCCCCCCCCCTGAATGGTAACTCCCCTTACATACCCCACCGCACATTTTTTTTCCACGCCCCTGAACTATTATTAATATTCTAATTTCCTACCCCAATTTTACCTCGCATTGCGTACATTATCTAAAAAAATAATTCAGTGAAGAATTCCGTATATTTAAGTTTATGGTCACTTAATGGTTACTTAATGGTTACTTAATGGTTACTTCATTTAAACATGGAAACCTATTTCAAAGGATTCATTGGTTTTTTTAAGAAACCCGTTCAGTGAAGGAATTTCACCACGCCCTTTGGTGCACAACCTCTGTGCACTTGTTACATTGTGGGCTACCAAACTCATTGCTAAATGGTCGCATTGGCCTATGCTTATTTATATAAAAATAATTTAACTTAAATCATAAGTGTTATTGGCGCGTGGTCAGATGTTCATTAATTTTCTTTTCGCCGCTACTCCTGGTCGAGGGGACCGCGCCAAACAGGCCACTACCACCGGGAAGATAATGATATTATTATTATTATATTTAGCTATTAATGCCTGCAGAGGCGTAGCGAAGGTGTTTGGCGCCCGGGGACAAGATCTATTTTAAAGCGCCCCCTTTTCTTTTTTTCAAACCCATTATTTTCATCAATAAAATAATATCAAAGTACATTTTGGCGCCCCTAACTAGCTGGCGCCCGGGGACATCTGTCCCCCCTGCCCCCCCCCCTCGCTACGCCTCTGAATGCCTGGGTTAAACCATACATATATTTTTTAAATAGTTCTCTTCCGCTTCTAATAACAATAATTGTGTTGCAAATCAAATAGAATGATAATAATTGGAATCTATTGCTGCAATACTTAACGTAGGTTTTTCAATGGCAGTATAAGTCATTGGCTCTGCTGTTTCGTTGGCCCTACTGTTTTATTGGCTCTGACTGTTTCAATGGCTCTACTGTTTAAATGACTCTACTGTTTCAATGGCTCTTCTGTGTCATTGGCTCTACTGTTTCATTAGCTCTACTGTTTCAATGCCTCTACTGTGTTATTGGTTCTACTGTTTCAATGGCTCTACTGTTTAAATGACTCTACTGTTTCAATGGCCCTATTGTGTCATTGGCTCTACTGTTTTATCAGCTCTACTGTTTCATCGGCTCTACTGTTTCAATGGCTCTACTGATTAAATGACTCTACTGTTTCATTGGCTCTACTGTGTCATTGGCTCTACTCCTTTATTGGCTCTACTGTTTCAATGGCTCTACTGTTCTGGTTGTGAGCTCTTGTCCCGAGATGTACATTTTAGTTCAGCTTCTGACCACGTTTCTTTCTCTATCATAGTAAAAAACACACACAAAAAACGAGCTCTTTGGCTCGCCTCTCGCCTGTCACAGCCGTGGGTTCGTCGTATTGATCTGACGACAGAGTGGTACCAGCCAACACACCGACGACTAGATTAGTACCAGTGAGGTGGAGCTAACGTGGTGGAGGACTAGAAAGTAGTACAGCGGTTCTCAAATATTTTGGGGGCATTTTTTTTTCTTAAAAGGACCGATATTTGTATTATTTATTTATTTTTTTATAATTCAAATTTTTTAAAAAAGTATGAGCATTTCAGAGGATCAAATTTACACGAAACAATAAATTTTATTTTAAAAAATAGATCAATGACATTGTTAGATAAATAGGGATCTTTAGTATCCACTCATAGTATCCAGAGCCATCACGTGACATTTGCAGGGACCCTGCCACTTTTAGGTTATGTGCACTGTACGTCCAAATTTTATAGTTTTTTTTTTTTTTTCTTTTTAAATCCTAACTTTGGGCCCTAAATATCCGAGGATCTCTATAGCTGCACAGATGTCACAGCCCACACATCGGCAATCGGCTCCCGGCAGTATCTCTTCTATCTATCATAGGCCCCTCCTATCTGCCATCACAGGCCCCATTCTAGCTATCGAAAGTATATTATAACTGTCCTAGGTCCCCTTTCTATCTATCGCTTGTCTTATGCAAGAAAAACAAATGCGTTGTCTTCTGTACAGTGTGAGAACCCTTTCATGGCTCCGTAATCTGGACGTGGTGCTTTCAATGGTAATCCTTTGGTGACATAGGAATCTGTAAGCTTGAACAGAGACCCTTTCGTAACCTTTAAATGTGCATTTGGATTCTTCAACAACAGTTGAGTGTCCATTTCCACACTTTAGTCACACGAATTTCAAGGATTTCTATCTGCAGAGCCTTAAAGCCCCCATACACCCCCTGCTGAGGCTTTCTCTTCTTACGATCATTCAGTGAGGCTTTCTTTTTCTTACGATCATCCAATGAGGCTTTCTTTTCTGGCTATTATCCAATGAGGCTTACTTTTCTTACGGTCAACCACTGAGGCTTTCTCCTCTTACGAGCATCAAATCAGGCTTTCTTTTCTTACGAGCATCAAATCAGGCTTTCTTTTCTTACGATCATCCAATGAGGCTTTCTCTTCTTACGATCATACAGTGAGGCTTTCTCTTCTGACGGTCATCCAGTGAGACTTTCTCTTCTTACGATCATCCAGTGAGGCACACAGAATGTGTTCATTTTCCTAAGATCCCGGGCATCAGAAAGAGCCCAAAACAAACACACACATGTATATTCTCTATAAATAACCCGACAATCCCATTTAATGCTAATTTATGAGAATTTTTATTTAGCGCGCCATTTGAACACAGCATCACATGCGAAACCAAATAATTATTAATTGTAATATACAGATATATATGTATCATACATGATCCCAATTATTTTTTTAAAAATCTGTTTAGGTCCGCCTATGACCTGTGATGCACCCTCCTTGCCCTGCCTCATTTTCTGTCTTGGTTTGATCCTGTAGTATAGGCCAAAACGTGCCAAAGTGTCCTCGTTTTATAGCCATTTTAATTGTTTCTATAGTATAGTAGTTACTATCCTAGCGTCTCATTTTTATTTTATTTTATTTTACTTAGTTTACATGTTTTTTATAATTGTAAAGCGCTTAGAGCTTTAAGGTAAGCGCTATATCAAAATGCCTCAATAAATAAATAAATAAAAAATGAGTGAAGCCAAGGAAAGAGACTTCCGAAACCGTATTTTTGTAGGGGGTCGTTGGCAAATAACGTCACGCTGTGAGGGGGGTCATGAATTTGTGACACTTTGTGACGGTGGGGGGGGGAGGGGCGTGAATTTGTGACACTTTGTGACG
>CAXITT010000265.1:261137-279779 GCA_964033795.1 Lymnaea stagnalis
GTGAATTTGTGACACTTTGTGACCGGGGGAGGGGGGTAGTGAATTTGTGACACTTTGTGACCGGGGGGGGTAGGGTCAAAAAGGTCGTTTTTTTTTTGCGTGACGTAATTACGAACGATTCCTTAAGCTCGTCGTAGTGCTGCAGTGTTTGGCTTCAAAACGGAGCTTCGACAGCGAAAGGCGAAAGGTTACGGGTGAACGGGTCCAGACACGTAAGTATACAACCAGTAGTGATAAAACTTACACTACGGCTCGTCGTCTATTTGTTACATTTTTTTTTCAATGTACTATGCACTGTGTTACTATATGCACTGTGTTACTATATGCACTGTGTTACTATATGCACTGTGTTACTATATGCACTATGTTACTATATGCACTGTGTTACTATATGCACTGTGTTACTATATGTACTATGTTACTATATGCACTGTGTTACTATATGCACTGTGTTACTATATGCACTATGTTACTATATGCACTGTGTTACTATATGCACTATGTTACTATATGCACTGTGTTACTATATGCACTGTGTTACTATAGGTACTATGTTACTATGTGCACTGTGTTACTATATGCACTGTGTTACTATATGCACTATGTTACTATATGCACTGTGTTACTATATGCACTGTGTTACTATATGTACTATGTTACTATATGCACTATATTACTATCCTAAATTTCTTACGGGCATTTACGGACATCCTAAATCTCCTACGGGCATTTACGGACATCCTAAATCTTTTACGGGCATTTACGGACATCCTAACTCCCTTACGGACATGTCTTTCAGTCATGCGTCATCAATGGAGATCTCAAAGCATAAGCGATCCTCCGTCTGTGGACGTATGACGTATTCAGAGAAAAAGAATGCGAAATGTTTTTATTTCTTTCCGTATCCCTCTTTACCACTCCCACCATCTATTTCTCTCTCTCTCTCTTAATCATTCACCGCTCGCTTACTCACTTTCTCTCTCTCTCCCCTTCTCTCTCAACGCCTCTCTTTCTCTCTCTTCTAGTCTTCGGTCTCTCTAAGAGACCCCTTCTCATTCACTCATTCTCTTTATCTCATTTCCTCTCACGACTCTCTCTCTCTCTCTCTCTCTCTCTCTCTGTTCTTTCTCTTTGTTTTTTGGGAGACACTCTCCCTGTTCTTACGTCCCACTCGGAAGAGATCTTCCGAGCCTTGCCAACGTCTGCAAACGTCTCAGTTGCACTGCAGCGCTGAATGCGATTAGGGGGGTAGGGGGTGTCGGCATAGGGTGAGGAGGGGGGTGAGGGTCAGACGTCAACGCCGGACTGCCGTGTCATGACATTGACCATCGACCTTCTTGTAGCGTTACACGGGCCATAAAGGCATCGCTGCACACCTGTCAACGGCCCTTTGTGGAACGCCCCCGGGGGGAGGGGGGGCCTGGCCCACCAGGGCCTCTTCACTCGGAGCGTCCACCGCCGTCACCGTAGCGGTCAGTACAATACCCCATTGAGCAGTCGTGGCGTAATGCCGTGATTGGCGCCCGGGGTGAAGTGTAATGCGAAACGTTGCAGATCTCATTGTGGGCAGGGGGGGGGGAGGGAGCGGGCAGGAAGGGGTGGAGGCGGGGTTATTGGCAAGAGCGGATTAACACTAAGGCGTCTGTTGCCTAAACTTCCCTTCTAGACGCCATGATTCGATACATAAAATAAGCCGATGGTGAAGAGAGTTTCAATGTATACACATTTTGATGACGTAATGTTGCTAAAATGTTTAGTACACAAGATGGATTCCATTTTTTGTGTGTACATTTTTGTGTGTTAGTGTGCGTTAAGGCTTAATCTGAGAAATGATAATGTATGTGTTTATGGAGTGTTTAAATATTTATTTTTAGTACAATCTGTGTAACATAACTGTGTCCTGATGTGTTTAAATTTAATTATCCCATTGCACTTTATACTATTTTTTTGTCTTGTAGGATAAGGATCTTGTAACAGAGAGGAGCCACAGAATTGAGCCACAGAGTGGAGCCACAGAATGGAGCCACATAGGGGAGCCACAGAATGGAGACACAGAAGGGAACCACAGAATGGAGCCACAAAATTAAGCCACAGAATGGAGCCACCGAATGGAGACACAGAATGGAGCCACAGAATGGAGCCACAGAATGGAGCCACAGTGGCAGTGGTTTTGGGGTTGCACTTTTTTAAACGGGTAATTTATATAAATACACAATAATATTAGATATGGAGCCAGGGAATGGAGCCACCCCAACAAGAGATAATGGGGTCCTTGCTGAGGCTACGCCCTGATGATTGGAGATAAAGTTTCCCACTCGTGTCTGTACGTTTTGAGATTTAAAATTTTGACTCAAATGAATGTGTATGCTGATGTGTGATTGTTGATGTGAGCTGGCTGACCCAGCTTCATGTTGATATTTACATGTCAGCAAGACTCGGAGTCAACCGCACAGGACCTGAGCTTCAATCATCTGGTCACGTGACCCCCGTCCCGTGACGCCGGGGCCGCGTGCGTGCGTCATTGTCTTGTATTACGTTTAGGGCTCTTTTGTCCGGATCGCTCTCAGGTGTACCGGTTCTCGGTGTTGGCCTTTCAGCGAGGCCCTCTACAACAGATGCCCACCCCCCCCCCAACGTCATGGTAGCCACGGGGGGCGACACGGGAGAGATGGTTGCAGTCCATCGGACGTTCGACAGGGACAAATAAGAATTGACTGATGTTGCAGAGTGACTGGGAGGTGGCTCATGAACAATAAAATGTCGGCCCGTGGGCCTGATGGCGGTCTCCGTGCCTAAAGGCGTTCCAGGAGAACATTAGGAAAAAAGTTGGATAATTAAGTGTTTTTTTTAATTGAATTTAATGGTAACATCTTTAGCCCCCCCCCCAATCCCCCACCACCCCCACCCCCCATTAAAACTGTGTTTTAAACACTAATGGGTTAAACGTATTTCTGGTTATTTCCGGACTTACTCTAGTGTTCAATATTTGCTAATCTATTGGGGCCGTATGCCATTTTGAAGGTCTGCCCCACCTTTTCCGTTGAAGGTATACATGCCGTCTGACTATCAATTAATTAATCAATAAAAAAAACACTTTGAATTTTTCTGATAATCAAGTTTGCAAAAGCAAAAAAAAACCAAGAAAAAAAACAAAATTAAAAATAAAAATTAGAAATAAAAATAAAAAACAAAGGAAATGAGTGAAATACAACGAACGTGTCGGCAGGAAGCCTTCATCGCCGAACAAACAACAGTGAAACAGAATTAATTATTTTTTTTTTTAAAAATAGCGCTTAGCTGAAAAGAAGTATCCGAGAGGACAGCAAAAGAATTGAGTGTCCTTACCCAAGTTTTCCCCCCTCAGGTTGTTATATATAATGTATTTCACAACAATAATCATAATAATAATCAAACTAATAATCATAATAATATCATCACAATAATCATCATAATAATAACGAATGAGACCCGTATGATCAGAGAAAATGTATTGACGGCACTTTTGATTTTCGTTCTCAACAAATATTTCGAACTCAAAGTTTCTTTTTACCAGGGGCGATGGCTATTGGGGTGGTGGCAAATTTTTTTGTTTCTTTAAACGGACACATGCACTAAATAATAATATTAACTTGTCAATAGTAACTGGGTGACATGGACTCCGCTGACTCTACTGACACTTCTGACTCTACTGACTCCGCGATATCCCAAATTTTAAGTTGGTGAAGAGGGACTAGCCTAGATGTCCATTTCGCTGTGTGGCCAGTTTTCACGGTCTCCAAGTTTCAAAAAATTTCCCACGGACACTCTTATACACACTTGTACACACTTGTACACATTCTTTACGCCATTGTTCGCGTCCAGCAGGGTTCCTTTATGACACCACCCCCCTCTCCCACTGCAGTGCGCCAATCTTATTCAATCGACTCCTTTCAAACCCCCCCCTCGACGTCACAATGCACGCACCCCCTCACCTCCCCCACCCCTGTCCACTTAGTCACCAGAGGACCGGGACCTTTTGTCCCTGTTACGACTTTCCCCTTTGCACTTTTCCCCCCACCGGTGCTATTTGTCAGCATAATTTTGCATTGTGCTGACCGCTGGCTAGTCGCACGAGTGACCTCCCCTCTCCATTTTACTTTCTAGTTCTGTTGGTCACGGTACAATTGTTGACCACTCATTGAGGTACCCCCCCCCTCCCCGACCCATCCCGCATCTCCCTTCTCCCCACACAAACCCCCCCCCCACATTCCTTTCCTTGGTTTACGAGTCTTATTCATATTCTGAAGAGTTCACACAGGTTGTTGCGTGTCAGAAGGTTGCCAAAGTTGTACACGGTCAATGCAGACCAGACGCATAGTGCAGACCACAAGGACGTCGCTTTAATTGTTTCCTTCAAACTCTGCCGGACATCTTTTCAACGAACCATCTGCAATGAAAGTGATACCCAACAGCGATACTCTGTGCTGATCTGATCAGACAAGGAATTTTGTGTTCGAGGCTTCTTAGCGAGGCTTCTTAAAGTGGATTTCATAACATTTCTTGGAACCTTTAAGTGAGTACTTTAGACGCTGAGCTAGACATAGTGAACTTAAATATAATATACTTAACGAAATTATGAGATGCTTAATGAAAGTGTGAGTGTGAGATATCTAATTATAATAATTATGTATATATTTTTTTGAAAAAATGCTTTTCTGGTAAAAAATTTAATGAGTACTAGACACCATCTTCAGTCGTAAAATATTTTAAAGTTCAGAACTTATTAATTATAATTTTGGGGGGGGGGGGGGGTTAAAAATAAAGTAAATAACTATTGGGATTTCCCTCTTAATTATTTTCCCCAAGAACTGTTGGAACAACCCGGAAATAGTGAAAACCTGTGATACTGTGTTCTGCAACCATATTTTGTTGACACAAAGCACACACAGGCCCTTCCCACAAATAAGACATGAATCCATGGACAATGGACTATGGAAAACCCAACTGGTTTTTTTTTATGATGTTTTCCCGTTCCACTATTTTAAATTCGAAGTGGATGCGTACACCGCGGTGGTGTACGGTGTACCTACTGAAACCATCGGCTTTGGCGTCTTGGTTTTTTGCTTTCATTTGTCGATGATGGAAAGTCACCTCGGTAATGGACAACAATCAAACAACCAGCAATCAACAAATAAATGTTCCAAATATGACACAGTGTATGTGGGGTAAACATGTGATCAAAGGTCAAAGCGACAGCAATATTGATACGTCCGTCGTCGCTTAAGACAGACACACTATTGGGGATGGTGACCCGTCATGTACAAATACAAATACAAGCATGCTAATTTGCTGTGATGTTTAGCTTCCAACCGTTAATAGCTTGCTAAAGCAAAAGGCACCATCGTATTTCGTCCTTGCTTGATTTTAACCGTATTCGTGGACTTCAGCCCGTCTGACTCCTGGCATCATGGTGCAGCACATCACCGAGCGGGGCCGCGGCACACCACAGAGTAGGCTACGGCACATCGGTTGCGGAGCTCTGCTTTAAACGACACCCGTGGTTCGCTCACAACAACCCAGCAATCTGTTTCATACATGTGTTGGTAAAACGAAGTTTAATAATGTTTTCAAAGATGAATGCGCAGTGGTCAATAATAGAAAGGGAAATAATAACGGGGTGGGGGGGGGGAGAGGGAGAGAGAGAAAATCTCTGGCCTCTTGGGCTCAGTTTGCATATGGCGTTTAAAACTCTCCCATTTCAAGCGAACTCAAATCTTCTCAATTCAAAATCCCTTATTCCCACAATTGAATCACATATAGATCTTCCGATCTATAATGTTGTCAAAGATGAATGGGCAGTGGTCAATAATAGAAAGGGAAATAATAACGGGGTGGGGGGGGGAGAGGGAGAGAGAGAAAATCTCTGGCCTCTTGGTCTCAGTTTGCATATGGCGTTTAAAACTCTCCCATTTCAAGTGAACTCAAATCTTCTCAATTCAAAATCCTTTATTCCCACAATTGAATTACATATCAAAGATATTTTTTTTTCCTTTTTCCAATGTTGTCAACTTCCACCCCCCTCCCCCGGGCCCAAAACAAACAACAATTTATTACTTAAACTAGACGTGCACATTTAAATTATCATTGCAACACACCATGATTTGATTTGTTGATGTGGAAGAGAGCGCTCACAAAATAAAAACATAGGCATATGCCTATATTTGTGTGTGTGTGTGTGTTAATTATCAATTCGCAAAAAAAAAAAAAAAATCAATTGTGTACCCAAATCAACGATCAATTGACTGCTTGACTTATTGATTCATACGAGGGACTAAATTTCAAACGTTGGTCGGAATCTACGGAGCATCGTCACGCGTCGTATCACAGCTAGCTTCCCCACACCCCATGCTGGGCCGACGCCCCTGTACTCTAACGACAGCGCGTGGAAAACATAAGGAGAAACCGTGTTGAGTCCACCCTGACACTTACTTAGGGCACGGGGCGCTTTATTATAATTGTATGCACCACATCTGGGCGGCCCACGCCGGAGACTACGGTTAGATCGGTAAGCTCATTAGCCAGACAGACCCCAGGCACAACAGTACATCTTTCTGTTGAGTGGTCCGCCCCGCGAGCCAAGAGGACCACCCCCTACCCCCAACCCCCCCCCCCAGGCTACACGCTCCAGCTGACCCATCATCTACTACACGGGTGTATCAACTGTTGCGTCGCTCTGACACAGCTCAGGAGGCGTGTAGATGTACACGCAGAAATTGCAAATTGGGACTTAGGAGAGGGCGGCAGTCGGTGGGACTTAGGAGAGGATGGCAGTCGGAAGTGCAAGGTAATTATATTTTGCGTGTGGTCCGATATATGATCTAACAGGTGTTCTCAAACTTTCTAATGCCACGACCCTTTAATACAGTTCCTCATGCTGTGGCGACCCCCAACCCAAACATTATTTTCGTCGATACTTCACAACTGTAGAGTGTATGTGTTATCCGATCGTCTTTGGCGACCCTTGTGAAGGGGTCGTTCGACCACCAAAGGGGCCGCGATTCACTAATTGAGAACCACTGATCTAATATGAGACATCCCTTGTCACATTAGACCACTTCTGCCACATGAGATATCCCATGTCACATTAGGCCACCACTGTTACATGAGATATCCCTTGTCACATTAGGCCGCCACTGTCACATGAGATATCCCTTGTCACATTAGACCACCACTGTCACATGAGATATCCCTTGTCACATTAGACCGCCACTGCCAGATGAGACATCCCTTGTCACATTAGACCGCCACTGCAACATGAGGTATCCCTTGTCACATTAGACCGCCACTGCTACCTGAGATATCCCTTGTCTCATTAGACCGCCACTGCCACATGAGGTATCCCTTGTCACATTAGACCGCCACTGCTACCTGAGATAACCCTTGTCTCATTAGACCGCCACTGCCACATGAGATATACATAAACGAATTTGATACAGATTAGCCTAATTATAGTGATAAATAAGCAGACAAACATTAACTTAAAAGTGTTGAATAAGCAGACCAAGATTAGCCTGAAAGTGTTGAATAAGCCGACCAAGATTAGCCTAAAAGTGTTGAATAAGCAGACCAAGATTAGCCTAAAAGTGTTGAATAAGCAGACCAAGATTAGCCTAAAAGTGTTGAATAAGCAGACCAAGATTAGCCTAATAGTGTTAAATAAGCAGACCAAGATTAGCCTAAAAGTGTTGAATAAGCAGACCAGATTAGCCTAAAAGTGTTGAATAAGCAGACCAAGATTAGCCTAAAAGTGTTGAATAAGCAGACCAAGATTAGCCTAAAAGTGTTGAATAAGCAGACCAAGATTAGCCTAAAAGTGTTGAATAAGCAGACCAAGATTAGCCTAAAAGTGTTGAATAAGCAGACCAAGATTAGCCTAAAAGTGTTGAATAAGCAGACCAAGATTAGCCTAAAAGTGTTGAATAAGCAGACCAAGATTAGCCTAAAAGTGTTGAATAAGCAGACCAAGATTAGCCTAAAAGTGTTGAATAAGCAGACCAAGATTAGCCTAAAAGTGTTGAATAATCAGACCAAGATTAGCCTAAAAATGTTAAATAAGCAGACCAAGATTAGCCTAAAAGTGTTGAATAAGCAGACCAAGATTAGCCTAAAAGTGTTGAATAAGCAGACCAAGATTCGACTCAACCCAAACCGATGAGGCAGTTGAAAGAGATGAAAGTTGAAAGAGATGAAAGTTGACGGAGATGAAAGTTGAAAGATATGAAAGTTGAAAGAGATGAAAGATGACGTGTACTTTTTTAACGGATTTTCGGGTAAGGGAAGAGAGCATCAAAACCTATTTCATTTAATGGTGCCCTCATGCCTGATGATTGTGTTTGTCAATGTGTTTGTAATTGTGTTAAATGAAAAAAGCCGACATTGCAAACTGTGGAAGAACCACCACCCCCAACACCCACCTCCCTCCTTCTGCAATTGGCCGAAGATACCGCCCCTCAATCTGTTTCTACGCCACTGATGTTATGTGCATGTGCTGTCGTTTGTAGTTGTAAGATATTGTTGCGACCCGTAGACGTATCTCTCTGTTTAATTTAGCTATTCAAAAGGAAAAAGCTAACCTCTTAAAACAAATTAATTTAAAAAAAAAAAAAAAAAAAAATACTCTGCCCTTTCACCATTTGTAGTTGTAAGATATTGTTGCGACCCGTAGCCGTATCTCTCTGTTTAATTTAGCTATTCAAAAGGAAAAAACTAACCTCTTAAAACAAATTAATTTAAAAAAAAAAAAAAAAAAAAAATACTCTGCCCTTTCACCAGCAATGTCACACCAGCAGTCACGTGATCTGCTGTGCAGGCTTCGTGACAAAAGGTCACGTGATCTGTAGGGAACTTCGTCATCAGTTGGGTTTTCCCATGCTCTGTCTACTGGGATTTCCCTGTGCCCTGGCTTCAATATCTCCCTCCTTCAATATCTCCCTTTCCTCAATGTCTCCCTCCTTCAATATCTCCCTGCTTCAATATCTCCTTGCCTCCAATATCTCCCTCCTTCAATATCTCCCTTCCTCAATATCTCCCTCCTTCGATATCTCCTTTTTAGAGCGCAACATTTTGTATTAAAGGTGGCGATTTCAGATGTAATATAATGGATACATGTTCTTACAATGAAGGATAAATGTGCATCAAATGATTGATACTTGTACATAATATGATGATACATGTACATACTATGATGGATGCATGTACAACATAATAGAAAACATTATAGGTGTACCAGAAATAATATGACAGTCATAAACAATTTAGATGTTCATTTCTAGGCATAAACAATAATCTCCCAAACTCTTAAAATATTATTTAAACTAATTATATGTGAGCGAGGTCCACAGCTATCATGACCGTTGTTCATTACTATAGCTCTAGCTCACATATGAGCGTAGTCTATTGCTCAAACATGAGCGTAGTCTATATCTCATACTTGGGCGTACTCTGTAGTTCACATATGAGCGTAGTCTATTGCTCAAACATGAGCGTAGTCTATAGCTCACACTTGGGCGTACTCTATAGTTCACATATGAGCGAAGTCTGTAGCTCACAAATGAGGGGAGTCTGTACACTGTAGCTCACGAATGAGCGGAGTCTTTAGTTCACAAAAGAGCGAAGTCTGTAGCTCACAAATGAGCGGAGTCTGTAACTCACAAATGAGCGAAGTCTGTAGCTCACAAATGAGCGAAGTCTGTAGCTCACAAATGAGCGAAGTCTGTAGCTCACAAATGAGCGAAGTCTATTACTCATATAATGGAATAAAGCTTAGGATTTGTATGCCCTATCCATCGTGTGTTTTGTATAGTATAATATCGGTGTATAATATCGGAAAATGCATCAGATCGTTAAATGGGCGCTCAAGGAAGTACCACTAGGTAGATTACTGGGTGAACCGAAGGGTAGACCACTGAGAAAGACCACTGGGTAGACAACTAGGTGGACCACTGGGTAGACCAATGGTTGAATCACTGGGTAGACCAGCAGTTTAAAAAAAAATGACCAGACCTCTTTTATCCGCAATTTTTCCATGGCCGAACTATTGGACTTAAGTCACTGTAAATGGCCAGCCCTGTCCATGGCCAACCATTTGACTTAAGTCACTGTAAGTGGCCAGCCCTGTCCATGGCCGAACTATTTGACTTAAGTCACTGTAAATGGCCAGCCCTGTCCATGGCCAACCATTTGACTTATGTCACTGTAAGTGGCCAGCCCTGTCCATGGCCGAACTATTTGACTTAAGTCACTGTAAATGGCCAGCCCTGTCCATGGCCAACCATTTGACTTAAGTCACTGTAAGTGGCCAGCCCTGTCCATGGCCGAACTATTTGACTTAAGTCACTGTAAGTGGCCAGCTCTGCCCGTGCCAAACCGCTGCCCAGACTGTGCCACTATAATGAGCCTGGCTGCGTTGTTACCCTAAGTGTTGTGTCATCATGCCTGGAGGGCCCCACGGACGTAACAAAGACCACTCCATGCGGCATGCACCACCACCACCTTCTTCATTTCTTTAAGTTCACCTTCAATTCTATTGAATTTTTGACCGCCCCCACCCAATAACTCAGGTGGGTTTTTTTTTTTTTTAGGTCTGGTCACTTGCCAAATCCACACATCCTGCTCTCCGTGCTTAATTGTATACATGAGTGTTGCAGTGACTGACCAAGACTGCGTCACGTGATATGATACACGTTCACAATCTCTTAGGTCGTGACATCAAAATGGTGGGAATGGAGAGAGGGATTTTAAAAAAAAACATTAGCATTTTGCGTAAAATTGTTTAACATTGCTATAGTGTGTATGATTTTTTTAACATTATTATTATGTATAATTTTTTTAACGGGATGAATCTGTGGCTAGTGACGTTTAAGGGGGGGGGGAGGGGGGTGCAATGGGTGCTCCACACAGGCTGTAAGACTTCCTGGCCCGTCCAATGCGGCACTTACCAGTCCCGGGTGGCACTTTCCAGTCCCGGGTGGCACTTACCAGTCCCGGGTGGCACTTTCCAGTCCCGGGTGGCACTTTCCAGTCCCGGGTGGCACTTACTCTTGCTACACCACTGGGAAAAGACGGGTGTAATATAGGGTGACCAAACGTCCCGTAAATGCGGGATTTTCCCGTTTTTCGCGATCGTACCCGGTGTCCCGAAAAAGTCTCTCGGGACGCCTAAATGAATGTCCCATTTTTTAAATAAAACACATTTTCAAATCACTAAAACTTCCTAATTAAGAATATAACTTCAAGTAATATTTTGGCTCGCTGTGTGGCCAGTGCCAGTAGTGCTGCGGGCTCACGTGATGGCTCCACCGTTCCCCCTTCCAACACAGTGTCCCTGCCATAGATCTCATATGTAAATGTATAGCGAAAGACGCGAGACTTGACGCCACAAAAAGTGGGGAGGGGGGGGGGTAGAGGAGAGTTTGTAACTAAGCAGAAACCAATTTTGATTCCGCCCCGCTACATGTAATGGGTTAGTCTTGTGTGTGATCCCTGCCGGCCTATTCGTGTCAGAGTGACAGGTCTTTGTTTTTGGGTGTTGAACTTTATTCTTTAATTCCATATCATCTTCTCGTGTGTAGACAATAATTATGCCCTGTCAAGCATTTCTTCTGTCTTAACCAACACTGATTTCTTCTGTCAACCATTTCTCCATGCTCACCATCGGCGTTCCTTATTCGCTTCACCAATTTTATTTCAAGAGTGTGTGTGTGACGTCTTGGGTGGAACGTTTCATTTCGTTCTATGGAGTCTTAATACAATTTGCCCGGATGTAAAGAGGAAACAAAAATATAGTTGAAACTGTTTCCGCCCGCATATCTAGTGTTCATTTTTTTTTTTTTTATTATTATTATTTTTGTTAACTGTTAGAAGAAAAGAAGTCAGTCATGACTTAAGATGAACGAGGCCAAAGATCAAACTTGTACACGGTGTACCCCTAAAACATGAACTCCTTTTTCTACGTCTCGCATGAACAATGAGATCAGAGAAAACATCTCAAGTGCTATCAATGCAATGGGTTGTTGCCCCCTTTTTGGGGGGTCTCTAAAACAATGGATGTATTGGCCTAAGACGCAGCACATGACGAGTGTCGTCTGTACATTGTTGTCCCCCCTGATCACACAAGTCCTACTTCAAAGAACACATCTCTCAACGCATCTTCAGAGGGTATTCCCGTATTTCCTAGCACCGGGATCACAGTCTTTGTTTCAAATTCTTGGAAATTGGTCGTTTTAATTTCTATATTATTTTCTAGTGGTGAATTTAAAAAAAAAAAAAAGAGGGCACCTGTGTAGACATCACGACCTGTCAGGGGTCTGGGTTTTTCTTAAAGGACCCCCCCCCCACACACTTTTGCCATAATGTATGCGTAGTTTTATTATTCACATCGAGTGGTCCCAGCAACATCCCCCGTTTTGAGAACGATTCTATAAGAAATGTAAAATAGATTTTTTTTTTTAACGATTGACTTTTTATTTAAATTATTGAAAATTAATTATTATTTTTAAAAATGTATAATGAAAATGAATATTTATTCCAATTAAAGTTGTTCAAGAAGAAACACAATTTCAACTTTAAACGATGAGACCCGGAACCGGAAACACCGAACTCGAATTCAGATGACGACCGAACCTGGACTCCTAAAAGAGGGGTTTGATTCCCACCTGACTTCAAGCTCAATTCTTCGCCAGCTTTTTAATTATGATTTAACCCATCCATCGCCGTCTCGAGCCGAATGGAAAGGGTGGGGTTTCCAGTGGGGGCCCAAGGCCCGCTCAAAATCATCTATTTTGATGAGCTCAAATATTTCGAAGTTTAAACATTAAGTTTTTAAGTTTTTTGGGGTTTTTTTTCGTAGACCTCGCACAATTCAAACTCATCCTCGCACAATTCAAACTCATCCTCGCACAATTCATCCTCATCCTCGCACAATTCAGCCTCATCCCCGCACAAAATTCCGCCTCTTCCTCGCACAATTCAAACTCATCCTCGCACTATTCAGCCTCATCCTCGCACAATTCAGCCTCATCCTCGCACAATTCATCCTCATCCTCACACAATTCAACCTCCTCGCACAATTTAGCATCATCCTCGCACAATTCAACCTCATCCTCGCACAATTCAGCCTCATCCTCGCACAATTTAGCATCATCCTCGCACAATTCCGCCTCATCCTCGCATAATTCAGCCTCATCCTCGCACAATTCAGCCTCATCCTCGCACAATTCAACATCATCCTCACACAATTCAACCTCATCCTATTACAACTCATCATTGTATGATGGCGTATTAATTTAGGATGTCCATTGTAGACACATTTACCAGGATTTTCTTAACGCTACCTGTCTCATTCTTTATCTATCTAAAAGTGTCTTTATCATCTATCTAAAGGTGTCTTTGACATCCATCTAAAGATGTCTTTGACATCTATCTATATAAAGGTTTCTTCGTCATCTATCCAAAGGTTTCTTTGTCATCTATCTAAAGGTGTCTTTGTGATTCAGTGTGGAACTTTTTTTTTTGTAGGGGGGGGGGGGCTAATAACGTGCAGGGGAAGAATACAAACATCATGGGGCACCTCTCAGCCACAATTTCTTTCTCTCTACCATCTTCTTTAACGGAATCACTGAAATATCTTCCGGACTTCTTCAACTGAGGTAGCCATTAAGCAAATGATGCCTCCCACCCACACATACAGAAACATAATGTTGGCATTATTATTATTATTATTTTAATATTATTATTATTATTATTATTTTAAAACGACATAATTTGTTGAAATAAAAGTCTGCATGACTTTATCATCGACTTGAAGACAATCTATTCGCTCTTTAGTTAACTAGATCCAAATGTCCCAAAATAAGACCTATCATTTGGGCAGAGGGTACAAGTGCCCCAAGTTTAAAAAAAAAAAATCCAATCTCTAGACAAATGCACATGAATTCCAACAAGGTACATTTTAACACCCCTAGAGAAGTCTAAAGGAATTCATAACAGGTACAGTTTAACACACCCAGAAAAGATGAATGAATTCCTACAATGTACATTTTTTAACACCACTAGACAATTCTAAATGAATTCCTTAAAGCTATAGCTATACCTAGAAAAGTCTAAATGAATCTCTACAAGGTACATTTTAACAAGTCTAGAAAACTCTAAATGAATCCCTACAAGGTACATTTTAACACCCCCAGAAAGATTTAAATGAATTCCTACAAGGTATACTTTAACAAGCCTAGAAAAGTTTTAATGAATTCCTACACGGTATACTTTAACAAGCCTAGAAAAGTCTAGATGAATTCCTACAAGGTATACTTTAACAAGCCTAGAAAAGTTTTAATGAATTCCTACACGGTATACTTTAACAAGCCTAGAAAAGTCTAGATGAATTCCTACAAGATATACTTTAACAAGCCTAGAAAAGTTTTAATGAATTCCTACACGGTATACTTTAACAAGCCTAGAAAAGTCTTAATGAATTCCTACAAGGTATATTTTAACCTATTTTCGTGAAAAAACCTCTACTTTGAACTTCCCTCGATTTTTCCCAAAAGGCGGCTAGAACGTTTCGTCATATCGTGTTTGGTGACTAAGACGACCAAGATGGTTGTCACCAACCAAAGACCGTGGTGTGACGCATTGAGCACAGGAAATTTGCTGATGTCTACCAAATGGTGGGGCTTTTTTTTTGGGGGGGGTGAGGGGTTGGGGGGGGGAGAATTTTTGATTTGTCAATACATAATGAACACGGGCCTTGGGTTATCCCTGCAATTGAACTTTCGCATGTCTTCAAGCTCAACAGATGGCTTGATGAGGGACACTAATTTCGGGGTCGGAGGGCTGAATAGTAGCGATTGAGAAAGGGGGCGGGGGGGCTGAGGTAAACAGTTTGCTTCTTATCTTTGTGAACTCGGGAGAGCACACAAAAATCGTTTACTCAACAAATTTTTACTTTTACCACGTTTCGCCACTCGTTACTGACAGGACTCTCAGCCTACGGGTTTTGTTTTCTAGAAAAAATAGTTTCAAAACCTTTAGTCTAATATTTTTTTTTATTTTTATTTTTTTTGGATCTAATGATTAGTTAACAGTTACTTTTGTAAAAAAAAAAAAAAAAAAAAAATTAATTAAAAAAAATTTTTTTTAAAAAAATAAAATTTTTTTTTTTTTTTTTTTTTTTTGATTTAATTATATATTAAAAATTTATTTTTTAAAAAAAAAAAAAAAAAAAAAATTAATTAAAAAAAATCCTTTATGCATGATTTAAATTTTTTTTTTTCTTTGAAAAAATCAGAGTGTTTGCCGTTTGATTATTTTAATTAATTTTGCTTCAATTTCGTTGTTTCTTTTTTGTTTTCAAGAATGAGAATTCCATGTGTTTAGTTATAACGGAATGTTATTAAAGAGTTCATGAGAGATCACATCGTTAAGAGCGTGTATAAGGCGTTTTTACAGGTACCGATAAAAAAAAAAAAAACAACCTCCTTGTAAATTGTAAAACTTTGAACGGTCAGTCAGTCCAGTAGAGGAGGGTGCAGAAAATGAAGGCCGTGGAACAAACCAACCACTAAGTGGCCATGGGGCAGCAAGCCCCGCACGTGTGTGTGTGTGTGGGCCTCGTTCGGAGAGATTGGAGCGGTGCGCGAACAAAACATTGCGCTTTTCTTTCTTTTTTTCTTTTTTTTTTTTTAATTTTATCCCCGGGGGGTAAAGTTATACCCGGGAGTTGAAGGGGGGGGAGGGGGTTAGGGGTGGGGGTAAGGGGGTGGGGGTGGTTAATATGCGTTTTATTGGTAACATGTTTATAATCGAATCATTTATTTTGTGTCATTGTTACGTTTTTTTTTTTAAATGAATGATTTAACTTGAGAAGTAATTAGTATCGTACCAAGGTTAAGGATCGCACTGTATATTAAAAGAACTAAAATGGAATGCTTCGCTGACTAGTTTTATGTGGCCAGTTTAGTTTGTAATATGGTAATTTTTTTTTTTTAAACGTGCATTGTTTCGGAATTTTTATATTCATTTATCTTTTTAAAAGAGATCTCATTTAATTTTTTTTTTAAAACACATTAATTCCTTTTAATAAAACTTGAAGTTACACAGCGTTCGTATGACTCTCAGAGAGATTGTGTGACCATGGTGTCCAGGTCTTTATAGCTCAACGGCGCAGTCTTGTTTTTAGACAGAAAAAAAAATTAAATTAAAAGGTTATTTATCGTACACGAAAATAAACTGGGACACGCTAGGATTGTAGCCCCGAGGACACGCTTCGGTGCCCACTAGCATTGTAGAGCGAAGGTAGACGTGAGCCTCGCTTTGAATTCTTGAGTAAGCTGACCTGGCCTGACGCTTGATTGCGCTCCACGCAAGCTGTGACCAGCACCGGTACCAGGAATTGCGCTTATGGGACCTATTTTGTGTGGGGGAGGGGGGCGATGTACTCGTGAAGTGACGCCTGTACCCAAAAAGTAAATAAATGAGAATCATTGCATACGGTTACCCGAATCCACTGTAATAAATAAATAAATAAATCGATACAAATAAGAAAAAAACATTAATGATAAAATAACAAGATTTGATTAAGAAAAAAATACTATTGGCCAATATGAAAACCATGCACAGTTAAATGATAAGAAAATGTGATTCTTTATTAATATGTGGCTAGTTATTTGATGGAGAATTTTTTTAATGGAGTAATTTCGGGTAGAGAGTATTCTGATCGACACTTTTCTGCTGAAACACTTTAAGCATGATGGAGATCTAAGGTCAGTTCGACAGAGCAGAATCTTTCTCTTAAAGTTATGAACGTTAAATGTTTCGTTCCCCAGTCTGTACGAATTTACTAGCGTTCTTCCCAAGCGGTCACCAAATCTAAATGATCGCTAGTTAAGTCACTTCCCGGTCATCAATATAAATGATCACTTATTATTGTTGTCATTATAAAATGTTAAATTGTTATAATTGTAAACTTTCTTAGTTGGAAAAGTTATTTACCTAGGTACTGATAAAGAAATCTACAATTACAATGCAATATATTATTGCATTGTAATTATATATATATATATATATATATAACTATTTAAATGGCATCCTTCCGTCTACGTGAGACGATGGAGTAGCTATATAGTTCTANCAAATCTGCAACAAATAATTTTGACTCATTTACCAAATCTGCAACAAATAATTTTGACTCATTGACAGCTAATGACCACATAATTTAAACCATTCTTGCCGAGCTACACGCTTTAAAAAAAAAAAAAAAAAAAAAAAAAACTCTAAACCCCACCCACCCCCCCACCCCCTCAACACAAAGATGTCCGTACACATCCTTCCTATGCGGTTTTTATTATTTTATTTTAACACTCCAATGTCCAACCCACGTTTATTTTTACATCGCAGATTTATTGCACCAACTACTTCAGAGAAACAAAAGAAAATTTTTCGCAACAAGCGCACTTGCGATATATATATATTTTTTTAAATATCCCATTTAGCGCAGTTGCTGGGGGATTTTAGTTCGTGAAATCAGCGTCATCATATGTCCTTCACCTTCCCTTTGGAAAAAAAAAAAACAGGCGCAGCTGATTGTTGGGGTCGGGGAGTGGGGCTGAGAACTTGTTCGAATGTGTTGTCATCGGGCAGCGCGTCTGTCTGCCAAGTTTCAGCTGGATAGGTTGACGGGAAGTGAGTCAACTCGCCGTCCGAAGATTTTTTTTACCCTTTACACACGAAAGCGAAATTAATATAAAGGATTTAGAAAGACACACAAATGATTTTTGTTCGAAAAAGAACAATAATTCTTAACAGCGATTTAAAGTGTAAAGAAAACACAAAAACAAAAAACACCAGCTAAAAAGTGTCTATTATGACATGTATGAGTTCGAACTCCAACGGATCAAAGTGGGTCCACATTCCTGGCAAGAAACTCTGGAAAGGGAAAAAAACCACAACAAAACTTTATTTTGAATCTGAAGAAGAAGTCCGCTTCCCATCACAAAGTTCTTGTCATTAGTACAAACAAAAACACGAAGCAAGCACAAGTTGTAACTTCCATCCACAAACAACCCCAAGTCTTGTCTCCCCTCAATTATGTCATTCTGTCACCCCGCGGCTATATCGCCGGTGTCATGTAATCATGTTTGTGATTCAGCCATTTTTTTTTAAAACAATTATTTATTTGTTGTTGGTTGTTTTTTTTTAAAGGGTGGGGGGCAGGGGGAAGGGGGGGAAGATTTCCGAAAGGACGCCCCGGTTATTGTTTTGTTTCAAATCCCCATCTGCACGTGCGAATATGCTCATCACAGACCCCCCCTCCCCCCAAACCGACCTTGAATCATCGATACATACGAAGAGGTGACACATACTCCAAGTTGTGAAGTGTCAACCATAAGTACCCAGTTTTTGTTGCGTACACTTAAGGTGGGGGGGGGGGCGCCCTGACTCAGGGCCGACAGGGGGGGGGTGTAAGATCCGGAGAGGGGGACAGACGCGGCACGCTTTCTTAATAATTGTATACTGAAGTCTTGTCGGGTCCGAGTGGAGGGAGGAGGGCACTGATGTCATGTCGGGTCCGGGTGGGGGGAAGAGGGGGGCACTGATGTCATGTCGGGT